>ML433498.1:0-20358 GCA_005239525.1 Nicotiana knightiana
AACCGACCCCATGTACCCAGTAAGTATCTTGTCTAACCTTGTCAAAGTAGTGACGAGGCCTTTTTGTTAAAAGATACTCAATGATAAGACCTGCAGCGTAACTAGCAATAGAACTATACTACAATATAAAAGAAAAGAGTACACGAAACAAATATGCAAGCAATAACTGAGTACTAGAAGAGATCCCAATTTAACCTTTTCCAATATCTCGACCAATCTTTTCCTTAGAACGAAAACCAATAACCACGATAGTCACTCCATAACTTTCATAGTGTGAGGAATGTACTCAGATGTCAAATCAATTGCACGGCAACACCCTTCATGCATTTATCTCATCCTCACCAAATATGCGTATAATGGTACCAACCGGATGGCAGAAATGCCGATAACAGAAATGACGAAGTACGAAATACACAAGTAGCAATAATGAACGAGGATAAACACATGAGCAACAGTAATAGTACTGGGCGGAAAGCATAAGAGTAATGACATTAATTAGGAAGGATGAGTATAAACATCAATTAACTAGCATGGTGGAGGCCTAGATATAAATATTATAAATAAGAAAGGGGACACATGATCTTTATAAGTTAACAAGTAGAGACATGAATGACTAACATGGTAGAAGACCTGTACTTAAGTGCAACAAATCAGATATGACATGGATGTAATTATAACATCAGGAAGTAGGCATGATATTTGCAAGTTAATAAAGTAGAAGTCATGAGCAATACAACAACAATTGAGATAGAGAACAAAGGCAGAACGATAACGACAAGTCACATAAGAACCATAAGTACGACAATAACAGCTCAAGGTAAAGACATGAAGATATGTACATGAAAAGGATATCACGACATAATGCATGTCCCTCGTCCTCACTTGCACGGAAACACCTTTTGTGCCTTGATCTCTTAATAACATAAAATCATGATAATATAAATGCAATAACATGGCATCACCTTCGTGCTTTTACTCTCAAATGAAATTGCACGGCATCACCCTTCGTGCTTTACACTCACATAACATGGCACGACATCACACTTCGTGCTTTTACTCTCAAATGAAATGGCATGGCATCACCCTTTGTGCTTTACACTCGCATAACATGGCACGACATCACCTTTCGTGCTTTTACTCTCAAATGATATGGCACGGCATCACCCTTCGTTCTTTACACTCTTCCTTACCAAGAATATGTATATCAATGTCAAACAAGGTAGAAGCATAAATAATGTCAAGGAGAGTGTTTAAATGAATATTCCAAACGAACCTCATTCACAACTTTCAAGTCAACACTAGTTCAATAAACTCTCAAGAACCTTATTATTTAATACGATACGGATCTATTGCTTTAATCAAAACAAAAATTGGAACTCATTTGTTTAATGTGGTATCATTTATCCTTGAAGAAACAACGTCGAAACATAAGAAAAACGAGCGCAACACAACCCAAACATATCTGAAACTCATCTGAGCCCCTGGGTACCCCGTGCGAACATACCAACAAGTCCCATAACACATTACGGACCTACTCGAGGCCTCAAATCACACATAAAAACATCAAAACGACGAATCATACCTCAAATCAAACTTAATGAACCTTCGAACTTTAAAAAATTCGCGTCGTAACATATCAAATCAACTCGGAATGAACTCAAATTTTGCACACAAGTCCCAATTGACATAGGGAAGCTATTTCAATCCCCACATCCCCAACTCGAACCCAATATCATCAAAGTCGTCTCTTGGTCAAACTTGTGAACTTTCCAAACCTTCAAATTTCCAACTTTCGCCAATTAGTGTCGAATCCTTCTAGTAATATCCAAATGCAAATCCGAGCATACGCCCGAGTCCAAAATCACCATCTGAACCTAACGGAACCATCAAAACTCCAATCCGAGGTCAAATGCTAAAAAATCAAACTTGGTCAACTCTTTCAACTTAAAGCTTCTATTCATGGAATTCATTCTTCCAAATCGATTTCGAATAACCTGAAAACCAAAACCGATGATTCACACAAGCCATAATACATCATGCGGAGATACTGTGCCCTCAAATTACCGAGCAAAGTGCAAATTCTCAAAATGACCGGTCGGGTGGTTACATTCTCCCCCACTTAAAGACATGTTTGTCCTCGAACGTGCCAAGAGTCATTTCAATGACATCAAACCATGGGGTAACCTTACCATGCACATACCCAGAGGTGATCCCACGTCACCCCGCTCCATACAAGCCTGCCAACAAGACATAGCTAGAGATCCTTACTTCAACCTTGGTCTTTAACCTTAGTATCCAATCTCCAACATCCAGAATTCATTACAAGACTCGAATCTCACATCTACCTATATAAATCTAAACAAGTGGTGCCAAGACATAACAGTAACCCAAGATGTGATCACCTGATATACTCCATCACTCGGATACTCACAACAGTAACTGCAGACCACTATGGCTGCCCAAAACAAATTCGGTACCAGTAGTAAATCTCATATAAAAAAATACCTTGTTCAAAACCTCCATAAATTGCCGATGATGAAAGAAACACGCAGAATCTCTTAACCACTCATGTGACCAATAATCCAAGTTCACTCGTATGCCCAGGGCCATTGCCCAAATCCTTAGTGGAAATATGGTATCATATTTCCATAATTCCTTATCTCGATATGATAGTACAAATCTCAGGTCTAAAAACCTCATCTCAGCCAAAAGAAGTAGCTCAACCGGCAAGTCACACCAAAGACCATATGGAGCCCCGCACAACGCGGTCCATTACACTAACAAGTAATAATTCAGACTTGACAAATAATAGTAAGAAAGTTGAATAAGAAGGTTACTAAGCAAGTTAAGCAGGCAGAGAATTTTTACATTTTCCTATGAACTATTTTTTACAAAGTGAAAGCAAAAATATACGAAATAAGAATTAGGATTTGCATTTCATCACGGTACCATTGCGGCATGCAACCTGGTCCCATCATTTCAATCCACATAGGGTACTCATCGAGCCATAATACTCGGGCTTACTAATCAGATGTGCGTCAACCTCAAGCACAATAGAGTGCACAAAATATAACTGTGAGAAATTATTAGGAACAAATAATACTGAGAAGGACAAACACAACTATGGTGCAATAAGAAAATCAATATCACGAAGGCCATCTCGCCCATAATTGTCACGACCCAATTTACCCTCCGAAAGGTATCGTGACGGCACCTAGTCTCCATGACTAGGTAAGCCTAAAATTTGCGGAACATGATAGAATCACTAAAACAAAGCCAGAAAATAAAGAACTCAAACAGACATAACGTAGCTGCTCAGTACTAAATGTAGCTCTATACAATGAAACAGTGGAAAAAAGTATACAAGTCTTTTATGCCTATACTAGAGTAGAAGGGGACTCGTGGGATTCTGCGGACGCGGCAGAATTACCTCGCGGTCTCCTGGCTGCTGCTAGAACGACTCCTAGCCACGATACTGGGTGCTGGTACCTGGATCTGCACATGGGAAGCGTAGGAAAGGGCGTGAGTACTCCACATTTGATACTCTGTGTGCCAAGCCTAACCCCATTCAAGTAGTGACGAGGTCAGGTTGAGGCCCTACTGAGTTTGTAAAAAAAACAAGTCAATATATAATTTAAAACAGGGAAATACAGATAAGCAATGATAAACAGGATAAGAAGACGGAAAGATTTAATACAGAAAAAGAGCCTTTGTCTTAGCACAACATATATCTCAACAGTAAATGTGCAATGCAGTACAGGGGGAAAGCTCTCGGATCTCAGTCCGTAGTCCCAATTTAAATATGAAATGCAGTACAGGGGGAAAGCTCCTGAATCTCTGTCCGTAGTCCCAATTTAAATATGCAAAGCAGAAGTATGTCAATTATGGCTTAAGTAAACAATCCAGGAGAAACAACAGGCAAGAATAGAGTAAAGCTACCTAAGCATGATGTGACTAGTAGCAAATAAGAGGAAAACAAGTCAGAACAGGTAGACATGCTTACTATTACGCTATCTACTCTATTAAGATGGAAACAGTAATATGTGAATGAAAATGAGCGATTTCGTAGGAGTAAAAATACGATTTTTGCAACAATGACCCGTGTACGCACTCGTCACCTTGCGTACGCGACGTCCACATAACAAAATCAGTATAAAATGCCTAAGGGAAAGTCCCCAACACAGAATTAGGCAAGCCACTTACCTGGACTGCGCTAATAAACTCAATACAAAGCTCTTGCCACGAGTATCTGACTCCGGGTGTCCCAAATCTATTCAAATCGATTGCATGGTGTAAATATCACTTCAAGGGAACAAAAATAGCTAATACGCGAAATTAGGAAATTCACCCAAAAATTCCCCCGGGCCTACGTCTCGGAATCGGCTAAAATTTATATTTTTCTAACACCCATTCGCTCATGAACCCACTCGAACAAGAATCAACAAAATCCGACGTTTAAATCTCCCTGAATCCTCAGATTTCTACTTGGGAAGATATCATCCCATTTCCATGGTTTTTCATCCAATTTCCTTGATTAGATTGAGTAAAATAATAGAGATTAATGATATACAAAGGGATTAAAGGTACTTCTTATGGTCCTGCTTCAACCACCCTTCCTTCTCTACCTTTTTCTTCAAAAACTTAAGCTACTTAGACTGATGCTGGCAATCTCGAAGGGAGATATCTGGACCTGGAGCAACTCGTCTTGATCTTTATTATATTAGGATGCGGGTTAGAAAATGTTACCTATGATCTTCCTCTTCAAAACCCACTGAAAATCGTCAAGTTCCGAGCTCACAATCAAGTTTGGAATTATGAAATTCAAACCCTCTGATTTTTGGTATAAACTGCCCAGACATTTTTCACATGCGGCACTGGGATCGCACATGCGGTGCCGCACCTGCGGAAACCCAATCGCAGGTGCGGAAGTTCATTAACTGGCCTTGGGTCGCACCTGCGGCACCTCTTTCGCAACTACGTGCCCGCACCTACGGAAATACCATCGCAGGTGCGGAAATTCCTTTAATGTCCTGGGATCGCACCTGCGGCACCCCCTTCGCACCTGCGGAAATACCATCGCAGGTGCGAGACACCAGAACCAGAATGGTTCAGCTGTTCTCAATTCCATAAAACTCAACCGTTGGGCATCCGAAACAACTCCGAGACCCCCGGGACCTCAACCAAACCTACTAACTGACCCTAGTACCTTGTTCAAAATTGGTCGAGCCTTTAAAACACATCTCATAACATCAAAATCATCAATTATGCATGGATTCAAGCCTAAGAACTTAGAAAAATTCTAGAATTCACATCCGACGCCGAAACACGTCTAAACTCATCCGAATTACCTGAGATTTTGCACACAGGTCATAAACGACATTACAGACCTGCTGTCGCTTTCGGAAATCCATTCCGAGTCCGATATCATAATCTCACCTATCGGCCGAAATCTCCAAAATTCTAACTTTTGCCAATTCAAGCCTAAATCCACAACCGACCTACAAAACACATTCCGAGCACGCTCCTAACCCCGAAATCACCCAACGGAGCTAATAGAGTCGACGGAATTCCATTCCGGATCTGTCTTCACACAGCTCTAGCTAAGGCCAGATTTCTAAAGCTAAACTCCACATTTATGAACTCTGTGTCCAGAATCACCCCGGATTTCATCACTCAACGCTCCGACAAGTTCCAATAACATAAATAGACATGGGAAAAATGGTAAATAGGGGATCGGGGCGCTAATTCTTAAAACGACCGACCGGGTCGTTACAATAATGCCATGAGGCCTAAACTTAATCACAATATGCGTGCGAAGAATCATGTAAGTCTCACAACCCGCTATAGCATAAGAGGGAAACACATAGCATACACCAAGGCGTGAATAGAATCTATTCCACCAATGATATACCTGTGGAAACAACTGCGTAGGAGCATGCAAATCCGATCTGATACAGAATACACATCCTCATTAGCCTCTCAAATAATTCCCAACCAGATTCCGATCATCCCGAACAGGCAAATAACTTTCCACAAGCCAACAAAAACTTTTCCATAACACATACCATCAATCACCCAATCCTCCACATTCCTTCACAAGTCACAATCAAGGAATACTCTTCCACGAGAACATCCAATCTCCGAACCTCTTGTATACTAGAAGTTTCATATCTAATCTCAACACTGCTACTCAAATAACTGATGCGTCATTCATACTCTATCATCTTACGGAAAAATACCCACAAGTCAAAACACAATGCACCTACCAATAGGCGTACTCTCCTTCGATGGGAACAGATAGTTCCGCAAAAACCTTAAACACCAAAAATCGTCCGTGTCCTCAAGAACCATATTCTTCCCTCCAAAACTAACTGCAACCTTGTACATGAAACTTTTCAACCCCATACGGCGCATCGCCTCTAACATGCCAACTTGCGACACTACGAAAGTCCCATAATTAAATCTGAACCATGTGCAAATTGAACATCTCATCAACCGTGAACCTTGCATTTAACTCAACCTAGGAGAACATCACCCCATGCAATATAGCTTTTATACTTGTAGTAAACACCAACTCCGGTCGTGGTCATAACCATGATAAATTCTTCGGAACTCATTAACACATAATCGAGTAATCAGAACCAATCGCCTCTAACTCAACCGAGCAAACTACCAACCCGAAAGTAACTCAATTCGATATGGCCTCCCTAAAGGAACCTCTTGGGGACCCGAAGCCATTTCTTGCATCTCCCCAACATTGACATGTAGACCTTTCTTGACAGGAAATATCGCATATCCGATTACCATTCACTACCGATTTCAAACCCTGCCCATACACAAATTCAGAAATCCTTAAATGCTACATATGATTTGGAACTCGTCAGAACCTTCTCGAAACCACTCACCTTAATCTGATCATCAATACACAGCTAATATGCACCGAGAAACCCGTGCTCTACCAGCATATGATTATTCGAAGAAATAACCAAGCAATCCCTCGGACCAGAAACTGATACAGCGAATGATCCTACAATTCGATCGCCATTAGCGGACTTCACCACATAGCCCAAAGCCATGGAATAAGCCATCAGATAACTTACGACAACCATAATCCATTACTACCATAATACCGTATTGAGATTAACCTAAATCCTTCATAAGCTCATGCAATACAAACCATCTAATACCTCAAATCATCTGGAACTCTCGCATTCATCCTCGTGACGGTCCAGTCAACTATTACAACCGATCCAAACACAAATCGCACAAATATAACCCACCACTAGACAAGAAATCCTCCACACAACATCATAAAAAATAATCACACATCCGTAAATCATCTAGCAAGTTATAACCCACCTGCTTAGACTCAACTGACATCTCTTTAAATCCTTTCACAGCCACAACTACACACAATCACTTAATATTCCTGAGTCTGAACTCACAACAAAACATGAAAATCTACTTTACTCCATAATTAAACAACATGAAAGATCCCTCAACACACCCATAACTCGAGCCAATACGTCAAATCAAGACAGAAATCAAGCACCCAATAGTCCTTTTACATCTCAAGAAAACTCTTCTCAACACCTTCGGACAATCCAAACACCTCTCGCAGTCACATCATACTCATCATATAGCCATCCAGTCACTCATCGAGCCACAAATTCCACTAATAGGGACACTACCGGACTTATAAGTCCAAAAGTACGTGCTCACACGACTGAAGTCCTCGTGCTCATGTCACAGTCAAAACCCTACCTCAAGTCCTCTAGACTAGCCCACCATCCGCACAATGAAATCACATCTCGCACCTCATCCATGGGATCACAAGCCATTGATGCAAAACTGATACCGAGCGCTCATATGCACATACGAATGCGTAGAAGGAATTCAACGAGTTAAGCTTCAAGCTGAATCAATACCGCACGATAAGGAAAGAAAGATGGGAAATATATCCTAAATGTCATGTAGCCTCTCGAAGATAGGTATGGATCTCATCATACCGATCCGCAACTAGACACTTGCTCATGACTTGTAAAACCTATGAACCTAGAGCTCTGATACAATCTGTCACGACCAGAAAATCATTAGTCGTGATGGCACCTAACTCGACCCGCTAGGTAAGCCAACTAACAGTCAATACAATCCAAATTAAATTGATAGGATGATGAAGAATTATCTAAACATTTACATATTAACCCAAGGACTGGTAGTACGAGTCATGAGCTTCTAAGAATATGAAATTTACAAAGCTGGTATAAATAAATACACGATATTTTTGAAAGTTACATAATCAAATTAGCAAAATCTAAAACCACCAAGGACAAGTGGCAGCTATATTCCGGAATGCACGAACATCTTCAGAGTCAGCTCCCGACATCACCAACAGCTCCACTCCAAAATCTGCACGCAAGGTGCAGAAGTGTAGTATGAGTACAACCGACCCCATGTACCCAGTAAGTATCTTGTCTAACCTTGTCAAAGTAGTGACGAGGCCTTTTTGTTAAAAGATACTCAATGATAAGACCTGCAGCGTAACTAGCAATAGAACTATACTACAATATAAAAGAAAAGAGTACACGGAACAAATATGCAAGCAATAACTGAGTACTAGAAGAGATCCCAATTTAACCTTTTCCAATATCTCGACCAATCTTTTCCTTAGAACGAAAACCAATAACCACGATAGTCACTCCATAACTTTCATAGTGTGAGGAATGTACTCAGATGTCAAATCAATTGCACGGCAACACCCTTCATGCATTTATCTCATCCTCACCAAATATGCGTATAATGGTACCAACCGGATGGCAGAAATGCCGATAACAGAAATGACGAAGTACAAAATACACAAGTAGCAATAATGAACGAGGATAAACACATGAGCAACAGTAATAGTACTGGGCGGAAAGCATAAGAGTAATGACATTAATTAGGAAGGAAAAGTATAAACATCAATTAACTAGCATAGTGGAGGCCTAGATATAAATATAATAAATAAGAAAGGGGACACATGATCTTTATAAGTTAACAAGTAGAGACATGAATGACTAACATGGTAGAAGACCTGTACTTAAGTGCAACAAATCAGATATGACATGGATGTAATTATAACAGCAGGAAGTAGGCATGATATTTGCAAATAAAGCAAGTAGAAGTCATGAGCAACACAACAACTTTTGAGATAGAGACCAAAGACAGAACAGTAACGACAAGTCGCATAAGAACCATAAGTACGACAATAACAGCTCAAGGTAAAGATATGAAGATATCTACAGGAAAAGGATATCACAACATAATGCATGTCCCTCGTCCTCACTTGCACGGAAACACCCCTCGTGCCATGAACTCATAATAACATAAAATCATGATAATATAAATTCAATGGCACGGCATCGCCCTTCGTGCTTTTACTCAAAAATAAAATGGCACGGCATCATCCTTCGTATTTATGATACGAATCTAGTGCTTCAATCAAAACAAAAATTGGAACGCATTTGCTTAATGTGGTACCATTTATCCTTGAAGAAACAACGTTGAAACATAAGAAAAACGAGCACAACACAACCCAAACCTATCTGAAACTCATCCGAGCCCCTGGGTACCCCATATGAACATACCAACAAGTCACATAACATAACACAGACCTAATCGAGGCCTCAAATCACGCATAACAACATCGAAATGACGAATCGCACCTCAAATCAAACTTAATGAACCTTCGAACTTTCAAAAACTCGCGTCGAAACATATCAAATCAAATCGGAATGAACTCAAATTTTGCACACAAGTCCAAAATGAAATAGCGAAGCTATTGCAATCCCCAGAACCACAATTCAAAGCCGATATCGTCAAAGTCATCTCTCGGTCAAACTTGTGAACTTTCCAAACCTTTAAATCTAACTTTCACCAATTAGTACCGAATTCTTCTAGAAATATCCAAATGCAAATCTGGGCATACGCCCGAGTCAAAAATCACCATCCGAACTTAACAGAACCATCAAAACTCCTATCCCAGGTCAAATGCTAAAAAGTCAAACTTAGTCAACTCTTCCAACTTAATGCTTCAGTTCATGGAATTCATTCTTCAAAATCGATTTTGAATAATCTGAAAACCAAAACCGACGATTCACGCAAGTCATAATATATCATGCGGAGACACTGACGTCCTAAAATTACTGAGCGAAGTGCAAATGCTCAAAACGACCGATCAGGTGGTTACACATAGTTATATGATTTTTATGTGAGAAAACAAAGTTATATGACTTTAGTTTAAAAACGTCATAATTATATGATCATTTGTGAAATTTACCCTTTCATTCCTCTTATTTGCAGTATTGAAATCTGCAATTCTATTTTGCTGATGAAGCAGCACTTCTAGAGCTTCATTCAGTCACTGATAGAGATGACAAATATATATATAATATTTCCTACTATTGTAAGTTATGTCTAAACTTTGTTGTACCATGCACGCCTTTGAGAAAAAGATATATGGAACTGTAAATTATGAGGAGCAGCTTAGTTCATCAAGTTCGGACCCAACATCACACCTCGACAAACTCACGCATTCGGCATTCTCCAGGTCTGAAGTGATCCAGTCTCCTACTAGGATGCTACTTTATTCAAGAAATGTAAAATCTGTGGACCATATATCATGAAAATCTTCTGGAATCTAATATGGCAGATAGAAAAATACTTTACTTGGGATAAAGATTAAAGGGGGTTGATCCCAAAGTTTATCTCCTCAAGAAAAGGATACGCAACGAGAAAGAGAGCATAAAGTGTCTATTGGTATAGATTGTGTTTAGAGAAAGGCATAATGAAAAGACAAGATGTTCCATTATTTAATCAATGCCTTTGTGACATCCAGAAAATTGGTTTAAAAGGACAAGCCCGGTAACACTAAGTTGCCGCTATGTGCGGGGTTCGGAGAATGGTCAGACCATAAGGATCTATATATTGTATGCAGTTTTACTCTGTATTTTTGCAATATACTATTTTCACAACTCGAACTCCTTACTTTCTGGTCGCACGGCATCAACTTTACCGGGACTGATCTACGGTGGAAAAATGTGTAGAGATAATTCAAACATGACACTAAACTCTAAGACAAACAAGTCAAAAAGCAACCAAAATTAAAACTTGAATCTCTATTCACCACTTTCTGCAGTGTGTAGAGAACAATTGTTTATATGGAATTGAAAGTAGAAGGGTGGTAAGTTACCAAGCTCTAAAGCAAACATGTTGTTATCTTTTCTATCCAAAAGGAAGCATATATTCATATTCTACTTTTTGAAAGAGCCTCAAACAAGCATGAAATAAGATTCTTTGAAGTGCTAAAAGGTTTTCTATAAAAGCAAAGATCACTTGGCATCACAAGTTTCTTCAATCACAAAACCATTGCAAACTCCTCTTTTTGGCTATCTTTGAACTAAAATGAAACATGCCAATGTTCTTTCACTAGCTATGATGACAACAAAATGGTCTATTTTGCTCCTTTGTGTTACATTTTCTCAAGCAAATTCCCAAGATCCTAATAATAATAATAATACACCAGCAGGTTTACTCTGCATAAGTGATTGTTCAACATGTCCTGTTATTTGTTCACCACCACCTTCCCCTATCAAACTCAAGCCACCACCTTCGCCATCATCGGTACTAGTACAAGCACCACCACCGCCACCACTCTTCGCCCCACTCCGCCCCTCGCCATCTCAGCCTTCTCCCCGTTCACCATCACCGTCCTCGTCGCAGCCATCACCTAAATCTCCTCCACCATCTTACATAGCATATACTGGTGCTCCTCCTCCTCCTTCTTCTCGTTCTTCCAATTGTCCTACACCTCCTAATTCTCCGAATATTATCAATATACCAGCAACTCAGGCGCCACCAGCCAATGGACAGAAGAATTACCCTTACTACTATTTTTATGTTTCAAAGGCAGCTTTTCTTCCACTTCATGGCTCCATTGTTATTGGATTTTTGGTGGTCTTCCATTTCTTTTGCATTTGTTGGTGAAAAGAGAAGCAGGGTATAATTCTTGAAAATCAAGATGGTATGTGTATATTTTTTATTCTAGGATAATAGAAATCACAATGGTTTTTCTTGACTGGTATCATAATTGTATTTATTACTATATCACATTTTTCAGTTCATCTACTAGTATCATTTGAGAAAATGAACACATTTATGTAAAAAAAAATTCTTGATCTATTTCTTATCTGTTCCAATTTGATTGAAATTGGGTACATAGTATCAATAGAAACAATGTTCATACGTATAACTAGATTGTTTCTCTACTGTCAACTTCAAGATTAATGCCAAGATGAAAATCATGTGGCAGGTTAAAGGGAAGTGGAACACAAAGGTCTGAATCTGGATTTGGCTCTAACTTTGCTCATCAAATTGAACTTATTGTTGGAAAGAATGACACATGATACGTGCACATTCTAATTAAAATGCATAACTACAATTTTGTTCCTTCACAGATGCTAGAGTTGAGCTGTAAAAGTTTTTTTACCTATCTCTAATTAAATGCTGATATATTTTTTTGGATATATCTTACATTCTCAAAGAGTGTAAATGAAATTTTAACAATCAATGCAGTTTAATATAATCTCAAAAATTACCTAATAGAAATTAAGGCATAAACTGAAATCAGGCAAATTTGCATGAATTAGCATGATGTGGCTGTAAATAAATTTATAATATTTCTTTGGTGTGTGTACGGTATCGTCCAATCCTAAACCTCTAAATGAAGCGCAGCACGATTGTTAGCAATAATAAATCCAACAAGGTTGAGATTGAATCCCACATAGAGTAGGTGTGTGTTAAGAGTTTCCAAATGTATGTAAACTCTGTGATCTTCAAATAAAGAGTGGTTGTTCAATTACGTCTAAAATTACTATGTGAACTAGTTTAGGAATTTTATAAAACACTTTGAATGCAAGTAAAAATGTAGTTTCTAACAAATAAGAGAAAGACGCTAGGATTGTTTCCCCTTCTCGTGGGCTATGCTTTTGGGTATATAGATAATAGATGTTCAATTAGTCAATTAAGCATGTGTTATGACCTCAATTTCTATTCTACCAACTTAATGTCTTCCAATACTTAAGAGGTTTTACCCCAAGTTGCTCTTTAAGTCAAATAACACTCAATGATAAGCAATTGATTAGCCCAAGTAGAAATCACACTATTCCTAACTAGATTTCATTAGTCAAATGATTAACCTACTTAATTCCTTGCTAGTTACTTTGTACATAAGCTAAGTTCCACTCTTTCAAGTTAGAACAAGCAAAATAGGAATGGATTTAGTGGTTGCAACCACACAATTAATCAATAAAGCAGGGAGTAATTAGATAACAAAAAGTAGCCAAACTTAGAATTTATATTAACCACCCAAAAATGTAATCCCACTTAGGGTTCACAATCCAAACTTAAAAACTTAGCTACTCATGCTAGAAATGAAAAACAAGAGATGAAATAAGAATATAAGCATAATTAAAAACTAAAATTATAAGTGAATTCAAACAAAAGTGTTGTTGATCTTCCAATCCTTCCCAAAATAGCTCAAAGGCTGCTACGGAGTACAAGAGAATGAAAGATATTCCTAAATTTGACCTAAACTTCTGTTTATAGTCTTTTAAAACTCTTGACAAAATTGCCCCGTCGGGACAACCTTAACGTCAACCGTGAGGTGCAGTTGAACCGTAACAAATTTCAGATACTTCATATCTTCAACTCTTCAGGCCTTTCTTGAATCGTGTCCAACGGCTTGCTTAAAAATCTTGTTGCTTCAACTTTTCTCCAATTTTCGCTCTAAATTGATGACTTCTTATCTATTTTTATATTCTCCAATTCCAAATTCTCACACAACTTCAAAACCTGAAAATATAAATAGGGGCATTAACTCTATTAATACATAAGAGAAATTAGCTGAAAAGCTAAATTATCTGCTCCCTTAAACTTATACTTTTGCTTGTACTCAAACAAATCAAAACAAAATCAACAACTCCCAAAGTGACTTGATACTTAGACAAGCAATCAAAGGCAACCACAACTATGCCAAGAAGCAATCGAGGACAAGAACTCACAATACCCAACAATTAATTTCCAACACTTAAATTCCATCAAATGCTCAAATACTAAACCAATCAAAGTAACAACCTAAGTTATGACACTAAAGCCTTCAAATTTGTCTCTTTATCACACAATAACTTTCTTTTATTCATTCATACTAATTAGAAAAAGAAACAACCTCACAACTCAAGTTTTTATGTGCCCTCACAATAAATTAAAAAAGATCCCACACACACAACATGCATTTTAAAAGAAAAGTGGAATGTCAAATAGAAAGAATTTAAGACTCTCTCACAAGAAATTTCAAATGCTCAAAAGTGATACCATTGACTTGCCCTTTGAGTAAATCATCATTAATGTAGGTGCACCAAGTTTAAAATTATTTAGGACTTGTGGGAATATAATGTAGACTTTTGGTTAAAGGTAGGATATCAATTTGAGTAATAAGTGACAACGACAGTCCTAAGCGCTACCTTTCCACAATTCAAATCACAATTCCTTCAAAATTTTACCCTTTTTGCTCCCTTTTCAACTAAAACATCTTGTGACCCCTTTTATTTCACAACTCTTATTTTTAATCAAATTTTTTTATTCCCCCTTTTTTTCTTTCTTTTTTATTTTTTTATTTTTTCAAAATAAAGTTATTTATCAATATGGTAAAAATAATTTCACCTTTAATTCAATTTCATTTTCTTTCACCATACACTTTTCCCATCTTTTCACTAAACTTAGACTAAAAGTTTAAGTTGTAACTTCAAGTGCTAAAGAAGGTCGGGGTATCAAAAGAGATCAACACACAAAAGGAAAAAGGCTTTTAATGTAGTTTGGCAATGTAACAGCTAAAGGCTCAAGGGAGTTGATTAAGGAAACATGCAAAGGTTAGGCATTTCAAGGCACAAGCTATTCAAGGAAAGCCTAAAATAATTTTTAAGCCAATTGCAACCTATGATTTCACGTTGAAACACACTTAGGGCAAGTTCTAGATCACCAAAGAAACAAAAGAACTCAACAAAAACCACATTAATGGCACACACACAACTCAAGTAAATATATATATTCAAAGTCCAATTGAATTAAATGAACTCAAAAAGTCACCTATAGCTTAAAAGACCATTTAGTGAATCAAAGAGACAAAAATAGAACCAAAAAGTCACAACAAAGACCTTTAATTCAACCCTTTTTTTATTTCAAAACCACCAGCAATTCACATGCCAAGGTTTAATTTGTTGGTACCAAGCAAGTAACAAGTTGACTTGGGACCCCTACACTATTTTATTCATTACTACTTACTATTGAAAAGCTAAAAAGATTTAAGATTGATCGGTTCAATATTGTATCTTTGGGAAAGAACCATGGCGAAAAAAGAAAAAAAAAACAAAGAGGTTATTGCTAACTCCTAAAAAACATAAAATAAAAGATCAACTAAAATAAAATAAAAGACAAAAAATATATATAACATCAACTAATGACATCAAAAAGTGTCAAACATACCAAAACTCATCAATACCCCTTTTCCATACATAAAATTTGCATTCAGAAAGTATGTCAAACACCTAGTGCGCATCCCTTGAATCAAAAGAGCTTGGAAACTCAGAAAAACACTAGCTACCCAGGGGCGGACCCACGTGGAGTCAAGGGGGTTCATATGAACCCGCTTCGTTAAAAAAGTACACTGTATATTATATGTTATATCTTTTATTTCGTCAAAGATATGCAGTAGAAATATATTTTGAACCCGTATGAATAAAATAAAATGGTTATCTCAATGGTAAAGTGGGTTCAAATTTTTAAAAGGGACTTGAGTTCGAAACCAACTAGCAACAATAAGCACACGTGCTATTTTTTTCCTACTTAGATGCAAGGACACAAATCCTTTTTTCTCTATTTAGACTAGGAAAGTTTTTTATATATACACAATTAGAGAAAGAGAACTACACCGTTTTACTTCTTTGCCTTAATTAGTTTGTCATCAGTTCTTTATTACTAATCAAGAATTATTACCTTTTTTAACAATTTATGACTTTCAGTAAATAAATTGACTGTCTTCCTAGTTAATTAGTTTATGTTGAGTCATTAAAATTCTATTCCATTTACTTTTTTCTCAAATTCCCATCAATTTGTGTTTACATATTATTCTTAGGAACTTAAATTGCTCTTACAGATTAATCTAAATTCTAATTTAGTTATAAGGAAAGTATCATGATGTTAGTTAAATTTGAGTTTAGTTTAATTCTTGTTTGCGATGCTTTAAGTTTAAATATATTTATTAAATTATTGGTCTAATTTGAATTTTTAATTTGATACTCAAATTTTAAAATTTAATGAAGAGATTTTACTCTCCAATAACTTCTGAGTTGTCGCAATCAAGTTCATACTCTCAAATTTCTCCTCTCCTGAAAATTTTTGAATCAATTAAAATAATAATCTCATTCCTCTAAAACAAAACAAAGGCAAAGAGTAGCTCTGAATTTTTTAAGGACTGATCCAAAAGAAAAAAATATCCATTATGAACTATCATCCAAGTGAGCTTGACGAGAATAGAACAACATACTTACGAAAAAGTTTTTACCAATCCCGAACCAATTTTCCTCGAAGAAAATAGTTTTAATAATGTATTTTAATTTTTAATATTAATAAAAATTTATTTTGTTCAGTTCTTAGTACATTCTTCTTGGCATGTTGAACCTGCTTTATAAAAATCCTCGGTCCGTCACTGTCACTGTAGCTACCCCTCAATTCCAATTCAGAAAATCAAGTACTTGGCCAACCCAATCACATTCAATATCAGTCAGGCATGAAAATACCATGTCTAATAGAATCAGGGAAAAAGAACAAGAAAGAATGCGAAGCAAGAAGATGAGAGGGAGGAACTGAGTTGGGAGCCAGAGAAGAAATGAGATGGGCAAAACCATGGTTCGTACCTGAGATGCTTAACTTGGGCTTGGTAGTCGAATTTTCGGCCGGAGAAGATGATGGCACGGTGAGCGTGGTAAGGGTAGAGAAGGGAATGGTTTATGGTGAAAGAGAATGAGAGGTGTGAAAGTAAAATTTGAAAGATAAACAAAAAGGTCTTGATTAGAAGTTACAATGTTAAAACTTACCTGGGACCTTTTTTGTAATTTTAAAACTTAGTCAAATTGTGGTCAACCTTTAAATTGTTCCAACCTTTATGACACCATGGTTTAAACACGCGCTTTTGCATCTATACTCGTTTTTTGGGTCATGTTTTAACTTATACGCGCTCTACAAAAAAAATTATAAGCGTACCCACTTTTCGCATAAACTTCAGACATACGGGCCTGAAGTAGCAAAGACAATCAGACAAACTTCAGCATTCTAGGCTTTTTCAAAAACTTCAGCAGAAGTGCTGAAGTTATTTAGTTCATTTGTAAATACTTTAGTACTAAATAAGCTGAAGTTTTGTCATGGATTAATTAGTTTTTTCATAAAGCTTTTTCAAAGTTATTTAGTTCATTTGTAAATACTTCAGTACTAAATAAGCTGAAGTTTTGTCATGGATTAATTAGTTTTGTCATAAAGCTTTTTCAAAGTTATTTTGTAAAAATTTCAGTACTAAATAAGCTAAAGTTTTGTCCTAGATTAATTAATTTTGTCATAAAGCTTTTTCAAAAACTTCAGCAGAAGATGTTGAAGTTATTTAGTTCATTTGTAAAAAGTTCAGCACTAAATAAGCTGAAGTTTTGTCCAAGATTAATTACTTTTGTCATAAAGCTTTTTCAAAAACTTCAGTAGAAGATGCTGAAGTTATTTAGTTCATTTGTAAAAACTTCAGCACTAAATAAGCTAAAATTTTGTCCTGGATTACTTAGTTTTGTCATAAAGCTTTTTCAAAAACTTCAGTAGAGATGTTGAAGTTATTTAGTTCATTTGTAAAAATTTCAGCACTAAATAAGCTAAAGTTTTGTCCAAGATTAATTAGTTTTGTCATAAAGCTTTTTCAAAAACTTCAGCAGAAGATGCGAAAGTTCTTTAGTTATTTTGTAAAAACTTCAACACCAAATAAACTGAAGTTTTGCACAGGTATCAGGAAGGCGACGCCTGAAATTATAAAAATTAGGATATATATTAAATAATTTTAAAAATATAAGTATAGATTCAATAGGGGCGACCAAATAGGACGCTCCGTGCAATTTCTACGTTTAAACAACCGTGTCACGTGGTGAAGCTTTACTTGGCCTCTCCAAAAATTGCTTCAAGATGAAAATTTACACGGTTTAAGCAGTGTCTCACGATTTAGGACACAGCTTGGCTTAGTTGTTCACCTGTAGCTCTTACTTTTTCTTAGACAATTTTGCTCAACCTCTTCACTTCAAACCTGCACCCTACACACATTAAACAGCCAAAACACATCAAAGCAAGGGAATAAAATACACTACACTACCAATACAAAATCAAAATGCAAGAATTAAATGAAAAAGAGCTTAAGTTGCCTCTCAAGAAACGCCTTATTTAACATCGTGGCATGATGCAATACCAAACATAACTCAAGATGCTATTGAGCGCTCCCACAATTCAACTTCCGAGACCACTCTTTTTGTATTAATAGGACCCAAATAATATCGAATTCGTTACCCATTCACTTTAAAGATCTTTTTACCATTGTCAGACTCCAAATCCAAGGCACAAAATGGGTAAACATGCACAACCTTGAATGGTACAGACTATTTTGATTTCAACTTCCCTCGGAACAACTTAAACCTCGAATTGTAAAGAACAACCAAGTCCCCGAGGTGGAACTCCCTCTTCATGATCTTTTTATTGTGGAGGTGTTTCATCCTTTACGTACAAAGAAGCACTTTCATATCCTTGAAAATCATTGAGTTGAGACACTCTTAAGTTCGCCACATCGACCTATTCCAAGTTGAGCTTCTTCATGGCTCACAAAGCTTTGTGCTCCAACTCCACCAAACAACAACTTATATGGTGACATGCCAATTGGTGTCTTATACGTCGTTTTTATATGCCAAAAAGGTTTCCTTTTATGCTGAGGAGTTCAAAAAATTTATATGGGCTGAAAACTATGGATAAAAAGAATATAAGGAGAAGATGATGCATCAGAATAAAGCGGAAACAAGAAAATGGGCTGCTGAAATTCTTAAAGGAACTCGAGTGACGTGTCTGTCGAGCGAGAAATTTTGGTAGCATCCGTTATGAAAGGGTGGGACATTGATGTGGGAAAAGTCATGATTGAAGATTTGGTTAAGGCCTTTTCTCGAAGCTTCTCTATGCCACATCCAAGTGCTCTAACAGAACTCATGGTCAAGCAAGGGGTGAAAGCCATATGCTCCCACTTCGACTCATGTGGTGGTCGGTACCTCAACTAGTTCAAATGTTCTTCCCGCCACATCTGTGGCTCCATCTCCACCGACCTATACTGATCTGACTACTATCGACCCCTAGGGATGTCCCTACCATATCTATCACCGGGCTCCATAAAATATTGGATAAAATAAAAAATGACAATTTTGCTGCCTGTCATGATACAAGGTTCCTGAGTGATGCAGTTCAATTTCTAGCCATGCCAAAGGGACAAAAGACACAGGCTCATTGGGAGAAATTTGTTCTACCTTCACAGTCTCGGCAGACATTTTCCCAAGCAAATGAGATATTACAAAAGCTACAACAAATTGAGGAAGAGGGGAAGAGTAAAGATCATTAGAGAGATACTATGTTGGCTACTATGGTGAAGACACTCAAAGATCTAAATGATGAAGTCAAGCACTTGAAAAGAATCCTGACTATAGTGACAACTGATAATATGGCCACACAAACTAATTTTCCTCGGAAGGAACACTACTAAAAATCCGATAAAAAGCGACCAAACTTTTGCGACCAAAACTGGTCTGTCGAGAAAAGCGACCACAGTTGGTCGCTAAATTGAAGAAAATTATTAAAAAATAATTATAAATATATTAGCAACCAAGGTTGGTCGCTATTTGGTCGCTAATTTGGTCAAAATATTGACCGGACTGGTTATACCTTCTTGGTGAAAGAAATGTTGAATTTAGCGACCAACTTTAGTCGTTAAAGTGGGACCCAGTTATAAAATTTTAATAATTATATTATTATTTTAAAAAAATTATAAAATATTAATAATAAAATTTAAAATTAGCGACCAAAGTTGGTCGCTCTTGAAAGGGGAAGAAAGTAGAGACCAACTTTGGTCGCTAATCTGGAACCCAGATATATAAATTTAATAATTATATTATTATTTAAATAAAATTATAAAATATAAATAAATATAATTTAAAA
>MDKJ01028287.1:0-10830 GCA_005239525.1 Nicotiana knightiana
AGGTAAATTGATATTATAGAGTTATGGGTTGTTAAACAATCACGTTGAGTTTTCGACCTAAATATTCCAATCAGGTTTATTGATTGACGAGGTTAATATTTCTCGTAGCCTTCTCCCGAAACACAACTCGCCTATTCAAGTTAACCTAATGCCTATATTCCTATGGAATCAGGATTAACAAGAACGCATTAATAATTCCCGTATAATAACCAAGCAAGGCGATTAGGTATATTCCTATCCTAACCGCAAATCCGCTCCCCTGAAGGGTTAAGATCTTGCTCTACCCAATCTTATATGCAATCTAGAATTCCCTCTCCCGAGTTCAACCCTAGATTCGTAGATAGTAGTCAATTGTGATCAAGCAATTGAATAATTAAGCACAAGATTGAATAAACAAACCAATTAAGATAAACAATAAGAATAATTCAAGCTTCAACTACAACGTTCATGTAACACCCAATACTCTAGAACTAATAAACTATAAAACTAAAAGAAGAAAAGAGAAGAAAAACTAAGTAGAATCCTCTGTCAGAAGTCTGCATCCGCTGCATAAGCCCCGTTTCCATTTCCAATTCACCTACACATAAAACAAACCCCATTAGGCACATACGACGTGTATTTTATCATTAAATCTCATAAAATGCAAGGTATATAATTCTTAAAATCATGAATTCTAGCCACTCATCATTGGGTAATGGGAAATCATCCATAGGACTTGATCTGTTCAGATCTCGATAATTGACACATGCTTTAACTTCCCATCTTTCTTCGGAAGTGGCACAATGTTGGCCAACCAAGTCGGGTATTCGACCACTCGGAGAACCTTGTCTTTGGTTTTCTTGGTGACCTCCTCTTTTATCTTCAAACTCATATCCGGCTTGAACTTTCTGAGCTTCTGCTTTACTGGTGGACACATAGGTTCGGTGGGTAGTGTGTGAGCTACTATGGATGTGCTTAAACCAATCATATCTTCATAGAACCATGCAAAGATATCTTCATATTACTTTAGGAATTTGATGTACTCTTCCTTCTCTGATGGTGATAGATGAATGCTTATACGTGTTTCCTAGACTGTTTCGGAATCCCCTAAGTTAGCAGCCTCATTTCTTCCAAATTAGAATTTGGCTTGTTTTAAAAGTTTTCTACTTCTCTGACAATTTTCTCAGGTATTATATCATCTTCCAGATCTTCTGAATCACTGTCCTTATGTTGCGTTGTCTCATTACATGTCACAGTCGCAGGTTCATAAGGATATGTAATAATTATGCTGAAAAGAAATGTACAAAGATAATAATAAATATAAAAGGCAATAATGCATTAATAAACCTTTTAAAACGTCAAAAAGTGTGGCTCGATGATTCGAGTAATTATTTAAAAAAAAAATATTGAAAAATGTCTCAAATGCTCAAATTATTTTACAATAATTCATGCTAATTTGCAAGGCTACCCAGGAATTCGACGGGCCCGGGATGGTGCAGTGATCCAGTTCTTGAGAATAATTCCTTCTTCCATGGTCTGAATGGTAAGTTCTACCTCCTCCTCCTCCTCCTTAACAATTGCACTGCAATCCATGTCTTCTTCATTTAGAAACATCATCCTCATGCCAGCCAAAAACTCATCTTCCTCAAATCCCCACATCATGTCAGCTTGATGAAATGTCTGTTGTAGAGGTGGTATTGTTTGTTCCAGTGGATAATAAGGAGCATTCCATGGTGGTGACCAATCCTAGTATTCTTTTCATGTGTATTCATATCTGAGTCCAAAAGTTGTACCATGGTACCGTGGTTGTACGAATTTGGTGATCCCTTGAAGATTTTTGTTGAGACCCTTGCCAGGTTCATACCCCATCCACAACATTATTATTTCTATTTTGTTGCTCCACCACCGATCTTTTTCAATTGCTTTGACTCGCTCAATGTGATGGTATGTTTCTCCAGCCAGCTTATTTATATTTTCGATGATCGGAATGGTCTGATTGGTGTAGATAGGGTTACTTCCATCTCCACAGATGATTACCTCCTGATGATTCCACTCAAACATCACAGCTTGATGCTGATTTGAAGCCATTACCCAGCCAACATGTATACATGATCGTCCCAATAATAGGTTGTAAGTAAAAGATATATCTAGAACTTGGAACTCGGTATCAAACCAAATGAGGCCCATATGTAGACTGAGGTTGATTTCTCCAATGGTGGCTCTCTGGGATCTATCAAATGCCTTCACATTCATGTTTCACATTCATATCTCGTGCATGCATTTACCTAGTATCTTTAGAGAGGTCAATGGACATATATTTAGACTTGAACCTCCATTTATCAAGACCCAGGCGATGAACTTATCTTCAAATTGAACTGTAATGTGAAACACCCTATTATGACTTAGTCCTTCTGGTGGCAATTCGTCTTCGTAGAAGGTGATTTTGTGGCAGTCCAATACTTGTCCGACCATGTTAGCCACCTCTCCACTAGTGATGTTGGTGGGCACATAAGCTTCACTTAACACCTTTATCAAAAGCATTCCTATGTGCATATGAGTTTTGTAGCAGTGATAAGATAGATATCCGAGAAGATGTTTTGTTCAGGTGGTCAAAAATGGAATACTCCCTTGCTTGTATCATCGTCCAAAGATCACCAGTGCCAGTCTCGACAACAGGCGGCTTAGGTACAACTTCCTTGCTTGTTCCTCCTAGATTCTCAGGTGTATAAACTCTGCCAGTTCTATTCCTACCTTGTGCCGCGCCTGTTTCCTCTATTTTGCTTTTTCCTTTCTCCCTACTTCCGTAACATAATCCCATGGAATGGCATCCGACTTATAAAATGGCGTGGGAGCTACCATCACATTGAAGGGTATAACTACCTCAACTTCAAATGGTGTCTGGGTTTGTACCACAACTGGCGTGAGGGTGACTAGAGATGTTTTAGGAGTGTATCCCTATCGGAGGAGTCCGATGGACCCTTCCTAAGCCTATTCTTCATCAGTTTCTATCACATTCACTCCCTCACCTCTGTGATCCAACAGAGGGTTGTTACGAACATTTGGCGCAACTTCTTTTGCCTGTATGACCTTAATGTCCATCGGTGTCTGAATCTTGTATTTCAACGTGTGACACTCCTCAATGGTATAACCCTTCATGCCTGAGTGATAAGCACATATTTTGTTGGGTTTGATCCATTGGAAGGGGTTTTCCACAACAACAGCAGGGATAGAAGTAACATAACCAACGACCTTCAGTCTCCCATACAATTGGTCTATGGATTCATCAATTGGGATGTATTGGACGTGGTTTCAGGTAGTTTTGGAGGGTGGGTGGAGGTGAATGGTAATATGAAGGTTGAGTATTATAGGTATGGTAGGTGGCAACAGGGTGTTAGTATCTTGTGGGTGAAGGTTGATATGTGGGTGAAGGTGTTTTGTGTTTGAAGGGAGACTTAGGGCCCTGGCATACTACCACGTCACCCACTTCTTCTTCTTCAAAATTCCTCCTGATTGCAAAGATTTATTTTTGTCCTGCAATGCCTCAAAATTGGTCACCATCCCATTCTTAATTCCTTGTTCTATCATTCCTCCTAACTTGATGATGTCAGACAACTTGTGATTTTCAATAACCATCAACCTTTCGTAATACTCTGGGTTTTGAGATTTGATAATGAACTTGTTCATTTGTTCCTCTTCAAGTGCTAGCCATACCTTTTCACCTTCTGATCTCCAATGAGTAGCATACTCGCAGAAGGTTTCTATCGGCTTTCTCTTAAGGTTTTGAATGTAGAAAATGTCTGGTGCATTTTCCGTGTTGAACATGAATCTATCCATGAAGTCTGACGCCATACTCACCCAGCTAAGCCACTACTTTGGGTTTTGACTTATATACTAAGACAAGGTATCTCCTGTAAGGCTTTGCATGAACAGTTTCATGCGTATTTTTTCATTCTTGCCCACTCTTACAAGCTTAACACACTACGTTCTCAGATGAACCTTCAGGTCACCAGTACCATCGAACATTTTGAACTTGGGAGGTTTGTTACCTTCCAGCAGTTCCACATCCGGCTGAATACATAGGTCCTTATGTTTAGACCTTCAACGCCTTTACCACCTTCAACACTGTGAACTCTGCCAGTGTACTTCTTGAGTTCATCTACCATGTTTTCAATGAGCATGTCCTTTCCAATCAATTCGGATATGTATAGGGTTTGCTGTGGGGTATGGGGTAAGGTTTCCACATATATCAGATTGCTTTGATGTAATCCTGCAACTTGGGTATAAGGGTGGTCAATGGTAGATTTTTGGGGATCAGGAGTAAGTTGTGGTGCATTCTGGAGAGTGTGATAAGTAGAAGTTTGCGGGTATTGAGTTGGGTGATGGAGGTGTTGTTGAGGCGTTGGTACTTGTGGTGGGTTAAGGATCTGGGGAGGTGCGTTATATTGGTGTGGTGCGAGAGGATTTGGTGGTGGGTTATGGTTTCGTGTGTTTTGCGGTGGTGTTTGGTTATGGGTAGTCGGTTTTTACTAGTTAATGTAGGGAACATTAAGAGTAAGGGAGAGGTTTGCCAAATTTCGGACCTGCTCAAGCTCGCCCTGTATTTCGATGATTTTCTGCTCCAACTGTAAGATAAACTCATTATGTGCCGGAGTACTTCGGCCATCTGAAGTTTCAATGTTTTCTATTATAGTAGCTTTGTCTTTCCTTATACAACTTAAAAAAATCAATTTTCCCTTTTCTTTCGCCTTTGGGGTCTCTTGGTAGAGGAGGAGGTGGAGGACCTCTGGATCTGATATTGTATGTTGATGATGTCAGTATGCACGAACCAACCTTTGGGAATAGGAATAATCGAAAAGAAAAGAAAAATCAAAAAGTAATCAAGTTAGTAAGGTGAAACAAAAGAGTGTTTCCAATATTTAAACATGTTTCACAAAGTCATGCAATAATTTGCATCCTAATTTGGGGACCTCATTGCTTGAGGTAGGCATGCCTAAGCGACACACTGACTTAGAGAAAATTGATGCCAGCATTTGCATCATTACATTAATGCGAAAAATGAGTCAAAACCTTTACTAAATCGACAATAATAATAAAGTTACTAATGGCATTTAGCCTTATTATAATCGAAATCTAAGGCTAAGCTAGAAAGTAGTAAAGAACATCATTTCATAGTCTACTTGGTCTCCGAAGGACCTTCTCCATGCTTGGCTCTTTTGGCCCTATCAATCAGGTTCCCCAGATCGCGCATATCCAACAATAAGTAAGCTTTTTCTACATGTCCTCCTTCACTGCTATCCATGCCTTGGAAATCTAAGATTCTCTTTCGCATCTTCCCCCCGATCTCCATCAATCCTTGTTCCAAGTATTCCAATCTTTCTGTTGACTTAGTGGCAATCTCCTTCCATTCCTTTATCTCCTCCATGATCACCTTGTTCTGTTCCAAATGTTTTGTTTCAGACTCGAACACCCTTTTACGTAGCCTCTTATACTTAACATGTGCCTCAACCACCTCATCTATGATCCTATCCTTTATTGACTCCTGGCTTGACGTCCCCTGCTACATCGTCCTCCAACCATGATAGGTAGTAGGACATATGATCGGCATAGTACTTGTATGACTCAATGATTTCTCTTTCCACAATGATCTTTTGGTTCCACATATGTTGCGCCTCGAACTTAAATATGATGACATCTTCTTTTAAATCTACCTTGTACTGGACCATGTTAGAAACCCGAGGTATGACCTCTTTTCTTCCTGCTTGCCTCATTAATCTTATGGGAGCGTAAGGATAGATGCCTCGCAACCCGATCCGTACCAAATGCATATTTCCCCTTGACCTGATAATCATCTCACTACTAGGAAACCATTCGAACATCCAATGCACCTGATGGTCTGTCAGATTGTTGAAGAAACGCACCCAACTTACAACATTTCTAGGTTGTGCAAACCTTTTCAGAATAAACGTCATTTTCTTTGGGTGATGGTTGGCTATGTAGTCATTTAATGGATTTTGCAGAATCTCTTGAAGATACTCTCCCCTTTGAAAGTGTTCCAGTAGCCAGACTTGTAGCAATAGATTATAACCCTCAAAATGTCCAAATCCCTAATTGTACTGATCTAGAGCACGATACATCTCAGCTAAGATCATAAGAATGATCGTATAAGTTTTTCCCTTGATTCCATCCAACAAGGTCCTGACGACCATGGATAAGAGAGTATGAATCATTCCCCCCTTTCATTGGAAATATCAACAACCCTAAGAAGCAGATAATGAGCACACAAACCCGGCGGTGCATCCATCCCAATGAAGTAATGGCTAGTCCATCATGGTGAAGACGACACGACTTACTATGCCCATAATGCTCCTAAAGAAATTCAAAAGAGATGTATGGTTTCTTTAGACAGAGCAACTCATCATTTTTCTTAAAACCCAACATTTTCGGATAACTGTGGGGAGTGCGATTCTCCAGTACCAGTAATCCCCGGACTATCCCATGGTAACTTGGCGAAGCCCCCTATTTCTTCTAGGAGATGAGTCATTTCTACATTCCCAAATCGGAAAACAACTCTTTTCTCGTCCCATAACATATTAGCTACCTCAATCAATTCCCTGTTCGGTCGAATGTTTATCAAGGATGGCAGGTCACCTAGTACTCTTCTCACATGATTTTTGTCGCAAGGCACAAGGTCTTTCTACCAGTCAAGTAACAAAGGTGGGATGTTTTGAATCATGCTAAACCTTGGGATTTCATGCTTCATTTTCCGCAGACAAACAAAGGTTAGCCCTTCCCCCTCCAGATCTGACTATTTACACAAGAATTATTGGCATGCTGGAAAATTTTCTCCAAGTAATGCACATAATACGATAGTTTCCATTAGGATCATGGAAATCCTTCCAGACTTTGGACAGGGTTCATCTTAGCAGATTGTTACGTTAATAACTTCCAAAACCATACTAGGTTTAGCATGATGAATGTACATTCCATGTCGGAGTAGGGTTTCTAGAACGGTCTAGACTGGTACCCCTAAGTGGACACCTTGGGAGGGAAAGGAAAGAAATAGTCAATAGCACCGTGGTCGACTAGTCTACCACAAATAAGCCTTTCCGATTAAAAGGTGATTTTCAGGAAATCGCGGACACTCATCAAGTGCCGCTATGTTGATAATTGGCACGAGTGAAGTATGATGCGGAGCATGTTTTATACAGAAAGAATAACACATTTCCAAGTGTCACGACCCAAATCCGTTAATGGTCGTGATGGCGTCGGACACCACTGTCAGGCAAGCCAACACTAAGAGGTTAATCAAATTTCCATTTTAGTAGTTTTGAAATCATTTCTTTTCATTACATTAAATAGAAATTAATGAACTTTATTGAGTAAACAAAATGTCTTTAACAAATTCAAACAATGAATAAATCCTATAGTCATCCCAGAACCCGGTGTCACAAGTGCATGAGCTATTTCTAGGAATTTAAAATGTGATACAATAATCTGTCCAGAATACAATTGGATAGTAGAGAAAGTAAAATACAATACTGTGAAGGAGAATCAGCTAGCTGCGGTCGTCTCGAGAGGTGCAAGTCATCTAAGTCTCCGTATCACCCATGCCGCTGCGCCAAACTGGGCCACTAGACATATATGTGCATGTGTAATAAAATGCACAGCAAGTGTAGTATGAGTACAAAAACAATGGGTACCCAGTAAGTATCCCGCCTAACCTCGAGGAGGTAGTGACGAGAGGTCGACTTCGACGCTTCCTAGTGGTCCAAATATTGAAATACCAAAATGTGCAAAAATATGAATTATATAAGGTAAATTTCCCACTCGATAAACAGGAAGCCGGTAAACAATTCCTCTAATAATAAGAAATTTTTCAAAATTTTATATTTCATTATTTAACGATTCATCTCAGTCCAAGGAAGAAATATCATTACTCATAAACTTGTAACATCAATAAAAGCATGCGCAAATCATGCCGAGGGCGTATGGCCCGATCCAACAAAATAATAAAATGTGCACTGCTGGAGGGTCGAACGGCGCAAGCCATAGATGCATCTATTACCCCACTCGCGAATCATACATGCGACGCGGTCAAAAATAAATAATAGAGTTACCCCGCTCGCGAATCATACATGCGATGCAGGTACTCATAGATACACACATTCAAACAGTCAATCAAGACTTTATCAGGAAAATAATTACCCAAGGAAATGATAATTTCTCCTTTAATGGTCAAGAAGATGGTGTTTAATCTTTTGAGAAATTCATTTTCCAAATTCGATATGATTTAACCACTTTAAATTTATCAGTAATATTTCAAGTACGACAAGTAAAGCATACTTTTGGGTCCTAGACTACCCGGACATAAGCATAATAGTAGTTACACACGGACTCTCGTCACCACGTGCGTACGTAGCCCCCGCAAATAGAAGCACTTATTTACTTATTTTACCTATGGGGTTAATTCCCTCTTACATGGTTAGAAAGGAGATTTACCTTGCTCCAAAGTTTCATAACCGGCTTCCAAGACCTTGCGACGACTCAAACCGATGCACAACGCTACAAAACTAGTCAATAATTATGCAAAACCATTAATATACGCTCGAATACTCATTATCATGCAATTCATAACAATTCCTAACCTCCAATCGAAAAGTCGATAAAAATCATCCTCGGGCACACGTGCCCGGATTCCAAACTTTTTTGAAGATAAAGATTACCCATAACAGTAGAACTCAAATATATATTTTATTCCCAATTCCATGCCCAAATTCGTGGCCAAAATCCAATAATATCAATTTTTAGGTTTTCTACCTAAACCCCAAGTTTTCATTAATTTCCATTTTCTAATCCATATATACTCATGTATTTAACTCAAAATTGTGAAGAAAGCACTTACCTCATTCCATATGGTGAAAATCGCCTCAAAAATCGCTTCAACACGAGCTCCATAGCTCCAAATATGCTAAAAATGGCCGAAACTTTGATATATAACTTCTGCCCAGGTGTTTACTCATCTTGATCGTGGGAGATTCTCCGCGATCACGAAGCACAACTTTTCGCAGCCCAAAATGTTCCCTTCGCGATCACGAAGAATAAATGCCCAACTCTTCCTGACAGCCTCTAGTATAATGGTCATAACATTTTGTACAAAACTCCGAATTGCAAATGATTTGACGTTTTGAAAGGTATACATCAAGTAATATAACTTTCGTTCTTTGATCATTTTCCAATTCCTTATAGATTACGAGAGCTAAGCTTCCAAAGTTAGCCTTATGAAACATAATGCAATTTCCAAAATCTTCCCGAACAGGATTTAGTATATCAATCATAAATCTTTGGACACAACTCCAAATACCAAATGGTTTAATTTTCTGAAAACTAAACACAAAGTTCTACATTTTCCATTTTTTGATCATTCCCAAATTCCTTATCGATTGCAAGATCAAGCTTCCAAAGTCGGATCAGTGCAGCAGAAACTTTCATTTACGCAATCGCGATAGTCCTTCCGCGATTGCGATTCACTGGCCATTTTCTCTCATTTTACTCATCGCGATCACAGTCAATTCCCCCCGATCGCATATCACACTTCTGGAGCCAAAAACCAGCAGCTAAAATGGCCTAGAAATTGTCCGAAACAACCCCGAAACTCAACCGAGCCCCTCGGGACCCCGGCCAAACATACCAAAAAGTCCCAAAACATATCACGGATTTAGTCGAGGCCTCAAATCACATCAAAAAACGCTAAAAACATGAATCACATCCCAATTCGAGTCTAATGAAACTATGAAATTCCAATTTCTACATTCGATGCTGAAACCTATCAAATTACGTCCGATTGACCTCAAATTTTTCACACAACTCACATTCAACATTACAGACCTACTCTAACTTTCGGAATCGGAATCCGACCCCGATATCAAAAAGTCCACTACCGGTCAAACTTCTCAAAAACCTTCAAATCTATACTTTCGTCAAATGACCTCGAAATGACATATGGACCTCCAATTGCACTTCCGAATATGCGCCCAATACCAAAATCACCATACTGAGCTATTCACAGACTCGGAATCCCAAACGAACATCGATAACATTGAAATACATCTCAACCCAAATTTATGAAATTCTTCCAAAATGTCAACTTACTTAATAGACGTCGAAACGCTCCCGAGTCATCCAAAACCCGATCCGGACACATGACCAAGTCCTAAATTCATCATACAAATCTATTGGAACCTTCAAATCCCGATTCCGAGGTCGTTTACTCAAAAATCACACTTTAGTCAATTCTTCTAACTTAAAGCTCCCGAAATGATAATTTTCTTTCCAAATCAACTCTGAACGTCCCGAAATTCAATTCCGACCACGCGTGCAAGTCATGATACCTGAAGTGAAGCTACTCTTGGTCTCCAATCATTGAACGATGCGCTAGAGCTCAAAACGACCGATCGGGTCGTTACATTCTCTCCCACTTATACATACATTCGTCCTCGAACGTGCTAAGAACTGCTGGAATTGTCTGAAATCACTGTTTAACACTTCGTGCACTTACCCGTTCTACCACAACTCAGTTGAGAACATTTGCTCGAACAAATCTGAAGATTATCCCTTTTGACTTAGCCAAATAAGCCTTAAAGCCAAATTCCAACATCCGGAACTCTCCACTGGGCCTTCTTTCAACATACAAACACCGTATAAATCACCACACGATGTACCAGAATATGACTGCATATCTTTGTTGAATCAACGCCTTGCTCCACTTCATTCACATGCCCATAATAACACTCTCTTATCATAATAGCCGACATTCCCCGAATCTGATGCTCACAATGCCCCATGATATATATA
>ML433499.1:0-114235 GCA_005239525.1 Nicotiana knightiana
TGAGTTTTGGCTGGGATCGGTAGCTTTCTTGGGGCACGTGGTGTCTAGTGAGGGGATTCAGTTTGATCCAAAGAAGATAGAGGCGGTGCAGAGTTGGCCCAGATCGTCCTCAGCTACAGATATTAGGAGTTTTCTTGGTTTGGCAGGATATTATCGTCGCTTTGTGGAGGGATTCTCTTTGATTGGTTCGCCTTTGACTAGATTGACCCAGAAAGGTGCTCTATTCAGATGATCCGATGAGTGTGAGGAGAGCTTTCAGAAGCTCAAGTCAGCATTGACTACAACTCCAGTATTAGTTTTTCCTGCTGGTTCGGGTTCTTACACAGTTTATTGTGATGCTTCTTGAGTTGGCTTGGGAGCGGTATTGATGCAGGACGGTAGGGTGATTGCCTACGCGTCCAAACAGTTGAAGGTGCACGAGAAGAATTATCCAGTGCACGATTTTGAGTTAGCTGCCATTGTCCATGCCTTGAAGATTTGGCGACATTATTTGTATGGAGTGCAGTGTGAGATTTTCACTGATCATCGCAGTTTGCAGTATCTGCTGAGGCTGAAGGACTTGAATTTGTGTCAGAGGAGATGGTTAGAGCTCCTCAAAGATTATGATCTCACTATCTTATATCATCCGGGGAATGCCAATGTAGTGGTCGATGCCTTGAGTCGCAGAGCAGAGAGTTTGGGGAGTTTAGCTTACCTTCCAATAGCAGAGCGGCCATTAGCTCTTGATTTTCAGGCCTTAGCAGGTCATTTGGTGAGATTGGATATATCAGAGCCCCCGCGGGTGTTGGCTTGTGTAGCCTCCAGGTTTTCTCTTTACGATCATATTAGAGCACGCTAGTATGATGATCCACATTTTCTTGTTCTTCAGGACAGGGTACTTCGCGGTGATACCAGAGATGTGGTTATTGGTGATGATGGGGTCATGAGGATGCAGGGCCGTATTTGCATGCCCAATGTAGATGGGCTTCGAGATTTGATTCTAGCAGAGGCTCATAGTTCGCGGTATTCCATCCATCCGGGTGCCGCGAAGATGTATCAGGATTTAAGGCAGCATTGTTGGTAGAGGAGAATGAAGAAGGATGTCGTGGAGTTTGTGGCTCGGTGTCTCAACTGTCAGCAGGTCAATTATGAGCACCAGAGACATGGTGGATTGCTTCAGAGGTTTGATATTCCAGAGTGGAAGTGGGAGCGGATCACCATGGACTTCGTAGTTTGACTCCCACGGACTTCGAGGAGGTTTGATGCTATATGGGTTATTATGGATCGACTGACCAAGTCCGCGCACTTCATTCCTATTAGTACTACATATTCATCGGAGAGATTAACTGAGATTTATATCAGGGAGATTGTCCGATTGCATGGGGTTCCAGTTTCTATCATTTTCGACAGAGGCACTCAGTTCACATCTCAGTTTTGGAGAGCCGTGCAGAGAGAGTTTTGTACTCAGGTTGAGTTGAGCACAACATTTCATCCTCAGACCGACGGGAAGTCGGAGCGTACCATCCAGATTTTGGAGGACATGTTGCATGCTTGTGTGATTGACTTTGGTGGTTCATGGGATCAGTTTCTGCCACTAGCGGAGTTTGCATATAATAACAGCTATCAGTCGAGTATCCAGATGGCCCCCTATGAGGCTTTATATTGCAGGAGGTACAGATCTCCGGTTGATTGGTTTGAGCCGGGCGAGGCTAAGTTATTGGGCACAGACTTGGTTCAGGATGCGTTGGGTAAGGCGAAGTTGATTCAGGAGCGGCTTCGCACGGCGCAATCTAGGCAGAAGAGTTATGCGGACCAGAAGGTCCGAGATGTGTCTTTCATGGTTGGGGATAAGGTGTTGCAGAAGGTGTCACCCATGAAGGGTGTTATGAGATTCGGAAAGAGAAGAAAGCTGAGTCCCAGGTTCATTGGGCCATTTGAGGTACTTCAGAGGGTTGGGAAGGTGGTCTATAGGCTTGCTATGCCTCCCAGTTTATCGATTATTCATCCAGTATTCCATGTTTCGATGCTCCGAAAGTATGTTGGTGACCCTTCCCATGTTTTTGACTTCATCACGGTTCAACTCGAGGGTGATATGTCATATGAGGTAGAGACAGTGGCTATTTTGGGTCGTCAGGTCAGGAAGCTGAGGTCTAAGGATATAGCTTTAGTGAAGGTTCAGTGGAGAGGGCAGCCGGTGGGAGACCGAGCGGGAGATGCGGGACAGATATCCTCATTTATTCGAGGCTCTAGGTATGTTTCTAGACCCGTTCGAGGATGAACGTTTGTTTAAGAGGGGGAGCATGTAACTACCCGACCGGTCGTTCCCTGATATTTACCCCATTTCCCCTATTTCTGCATTTGTTATCTATCGCAATCTTGTTTTTGATGTGTTGGATCAGTTGGTTTGGGTCCAGAGTGGTTATGGTGAGAGTTTAGGCATTTAGCCTTTTAAAGTAGCCTAATAGTTGAGAAAGTCAACTGAGAGTTGACTTATTGATAAACGACCTCGGAATGAGGATTTTATGGCTCGACTAGCTTCGTTAGGTGATTTGGGACTTAGGAGTGTGTTCAGAATATTTTTGTGATGTCCGTGTAGAATTAGGCTTGAATTGGCGAAAGTTAGTTTATGGCGGTTTTCGGTCGGCAGTGGAAAATAGGCTATCGAGGTCGGAATGGAATTTCGGAAGTTGGAACAGTTTCGTAATGTCATCTTTGATATGTCTCCAAAATTTCAGGTTAATCAGAGGTGTTTTGGTTGGTTTCGGCGTAGTTGGCGAATTTTAGGAGTTTCAAATTTCTTAGGCTTGAATTTGATGAAAGTTTGGTGTTTTTGTGTTGTTTTTGGTGTTTCGAGGGCTCGACTAAGTTGGAATAATGCTGTGGGGTGTGTTGGTATGTTTGGTTGGGGCCCCGAGGGTCTCGGGAATGAATTTGGATGGTTGACGGGAAGTTGGAGTGATTTTTGGAAATCTGTTGTGCTAGTTTGTTGGTGTTTTTGCACCTGCGGAAGGGGAGTCGCAGGTGCGATTACATAGGAGCGGAAGGGGAGGTCGCATATACGAGTTTTTCCTGTATAGGAGAGGTCCGCAGGTGCGAGGATTTTTGTCGAACTTGCGATGTCGCTGGTGCGAAAGGCGCATCGCACCTGCGATGTCGCAGGTGCAGAAAGTTGGTCGTAGGCTCGAGAATGGGCCAGTCAAGTGAGTTTCGCAGGTGCGCACCCTGGGACCGCAGGTGTAGCCAATTGTTCGCAGGTGCGGAAATGACTGTGCAGAACAGTATAAAAGGACCGCTCCGCGAAATTTATTAGTTTTTCATCAATTTGCATGCGGGAGGAGTCCATTGAAGGTGGTTTTGAGAGGGAATTTCAAGGTCCTTCAGCAAAGGTAAGTTCTTTAATTGTTATACCCGTTCCTATGCTATTTTGTTAAGATTAGGCTTGAAAATTTAAGGATTTGGGTAGGAAAAAGTTGGAAAATGGGAGGAAAGAATTGGGATTTCTTTTGAGGTTTTGGAATGGCAATTGTGGCCCGATTTTAGTGTTCTTGGTATGTATAGAATCGTGGGAGGACTAGGTTTCTAATGCTGAAAAAATTATTGAATTCCGAGGCATGGGCCCGGGGCTCGGGTTTGGCCGAATTTCGAGATTTTTGTTTAATTTGATGATTTTCGATTGGGTTGTGTTCCATGAGTATATATTGATGATGTTAACTGGTGGCTAGATTCGGAGAGATCAGAAGCCAATTTGAGGGGCAAAGGCATAGCGGACTAGTGTCGCGGCCCCGTAGAGGTAAGTAATGGTCTTAAATCTTGTCCTGAGGGTATGGAACCCCGTACTGCATTATTTTCTCACTGAATTTGGAATGGCGCACATGTCTGATGACGAATATGTGGCGCGTACTAGTTTTTGGATTGGACTAGGTCCTCTCCGCGGTGACTAATGAGTTGCATATTTACTCAAAATCTTATGTTAAATTATGTTCTAAAGATTTGTGAAATATTTGGGCTATAAGCTGTGTTTGGGGCCTCGTGCCGATCTGTTTAGACCCTTTGAGGGCATTTTACTGCTGTTTTCCTCACTACATGTTGATGATTTTTACTCAGCATCATTGTGCATACTGTTTTATTTGAAACTCAGCCTGATTTACACTACATGAGCAATAAATTATGTTTTCGGGTCGAGTACCCCGTTCTACTACTTTGCCCGAGGGGCTTTTCGAGTGGTTCCACCGAGTGTGGACGAGGTCCTGGAGTGATGGTGAGGTGCTGAGTGATATTAGTGCTTGGGCTGAAGGAGCCCCTCCGGAGTCTGTACACACCCCCACTGAGCGCACCGAGTGATTGAGTGATTGGGAGGCATGAGTGGCTGTGAGGTGCTGAGTGACTGTGAGGTGCTGAGGGATTGTGAGGCATGCTCGAGGGGCTGATTATGAAACATGTTTTTGCCCGAGGGGCTACTTATGATTTTACTACATTCATTTGCATACCAAATCCTTGTTTTAAAGTTGTTAAAAATGTGCATTGTTTTAAGGACTTTTGTGAAGTTGATTTCTAAGGCATGACGATTTCGTATATCTATGTATACTATTGGAAAGTAAGGCTGTGTATATTGTGACTTGATGACATTGATTTTTATGTGATTCCTTGCTACTTAGACTTGATTTATTTCCATTACTACTGAGTTGGCGTACTCACATTACTCCCTACACCGGTGTGTGCAGATTCAGGAGCAGATATCGAGCATTTGATTTTATATATATCACAGCGGAGCCGGATGTGGGGATATAGAGGTAGCTGTTCGCTGTTCGCAGCATCTCTGCTTTCCCTTCCTGTTGTATTTAGCTTTGATTAGGAGTTTTGTATCATAATATTTATTTTGTCTTATTTCACTAGATGCTCATGACATGTTGGCTCCGGGTCTTGGGGGATGACAATACTGTATATATAAAACTTGCCTATTATGTTAAGTAAACTTTTTGTATATTGTTATGAATTTCTTGAAACTTAAATTGGATTTTCAAAAGAAATTGTGAACACGCGGTAGTCGGCTAGCCTAGTTCCATGATAGGCGCCATGTATATGGGTGCTTCAGTAAAATGATGGGGTGTGAGTGATGTATAAGCCATTTGATTAACGTAGTTTAGTTCAGGTATGGAAATTCGGTATTCCTAAGGTTTTGGGGCTAGATGTCTCCATATGCAGGCTATTTCTTGTATGCAAATTGTGAAGGCATGTTGAGAATGAGATAGTTGATAGCATACATTATCGATAGGTTTCTATGGAATTTTGGGAGGATATTTACCTATTTGGGAATGATCAAGATTTGGGTTGGGGTTATTTGAAAGCTCAACGAGAATATGTATTTTATATCAGGTCAAGTTTGGGTGCTCTTGTGAGATTGTTATCACAGTTATGTTACCAGGCAGAATGGATATTATTTGTGCCCCTGGACTACGTTATGTGCTATTTTCTTATGTCGTGATGGGCTGTGTGGTTGCATGATTATTCTGCACGCATGTTTTAATTCCGTTCATGCCTTATGGCGATGTCGGCGAAATGGCCCTCGTGATGTTGACTAGTTCATTGCACCTTAGTTGTGCTTTCTTTCTTCCATGTTTTGTTAATTCTATTCATTTTCCCAAAGTTATACTTGTTCACTCTACTGTGTTTGATATCAATATTCATGTGATCAGTGAACCTAAGCATTTTGGTTTGATAAGTATCTAGGAGCGGGCTGCATGCCGCAGTGGAAGTTATGTGGGATACCCTTACCTTGTGTTTATTTGGTGTTTTGTTTTCCCTCTGTGGGATGATTTAATAAAACCGTACTTTTGTTGTTACACATGTTGTACTTGTTAGATAATCCGTATACCTTGCTTTCCTTCTATTTGTACTGCATAATTGAGTTATTGCTGAGTTGGTGTACGAGTTGTGTGGCATGAGAATCCGTGTGGTTCCGTGATGAGCTATTAGTTGTGCTGCTTTTATTGGATGAGATGAGGTTCTTAGACATGATATTCGCACTATCGTATTGAGGGTGATGAGTGTTTGGAAGTATGAGGCTGTTTTTGCTAAGATTTTGGCAATGGCCCTTGACGGACGAGAGAGCTTCTTGACTTGTTGACTACGTGGTCAGTTATGAGTCCATGCATGTTTCTTTATCATGTGCAGCGTTGTGGAGGTCCGGAACAAGGTTCTATTCAATGTGAAGTGTATTGCCGACGTCCAGAATGTTATTTGGGCAACTATGGTGGTCAGAAGTTACTGCTACAGGCATTTGAGTTGTGTGGAATATCGTGTAGTTGTTCCCTGGGTTGGAATTATGACACAATTTGGCTTGTTCAGGTTATATAGTGAGATGATGCGAGCTCCGAGCCCTATGATGAATTTCATTTGTTGAGATTTGGTTATGTCCTAAGGTTATGGACTAAGGATGAAGTGAGATCTTCAATTAAATTGCATTGTCAGTCCTACATAGGTTTGGGTGATGGGGAATAACCCCCGGGTGTATGTATGGTGAGCTCAAGCAGTGGTTTGATGTATTTGGAACAACTCTTGGCACGTTCGAGGACGAACACATGTTTATGTGGGGGAGAATGTAACGACTCGACCGGTCATTTTGAGAATTTTACTTCGCTTGATAGCTTAGGGGAACAAGTAGCTACGTATGATGTATTAGGACTTGTGTGCAAAATTTGAGTTCATTCCGAGTTGATTTGATATGTTTTGTCGCCGTTTCTTCAAGCATAAATGATATCATATTGAACAAATGAGCTCCGATTTCTTTTTACGGTCATCGAATTTGGACATTGTATGAGGATTTTATGGTCATTTTACTAAGAATTAGGTTGTCAAATTTTTCAGATTAATTACAGAATTGCCATTGGAGGCGTATTTAAAAATCTGCACTATTTGCAAATATTGAAACCAACATATCTTCTTCATTATAAGGTCAAATTGAGTGATTCAAAGGTCTAACTTGACTAGAATTTCACAAGGAGTCCATTGGAAGAATAAAAGGCGAGTTTAGAGATTATTTGGCATGAGAAACGAGGCAGAACATCTGACAGAAAAATATATAAAACAAGGGTTTGTTCATTCGCTCATATATTGAGTTGGGGAGCTCGGAATTTGGGCGATTTTCACCATATGAATTGGGGTAAGTGTTCTCTACTCGATTTTGGTTATATTTCATGAATCCTTATTCGTTTTTGGGATTTGATTAATGATTTCAAATTGAAATTGAGGGAGTTAGGGTTTGAGTTTTGGAGAGTTGAGGTGAGAATTTGAGGGACCAAACGGAGTCAGATTTTGACGAATTTTGTATGGTTAGACTCGGGAGATAATGAGGTTTCAAATTCTGTTATTTTTGACTAGTTTTGAGATGTGGGCCCAGGGGCCGGGTTTTGGCCGATTCCTAATCTTTTTGCATATCTTGTAGTTTCTATTTGAAATTTGATTCGTTAGCCTATGTTGATGGTATTAATATGATTATGGTTAGATTCTGAGCTTTTGGAGATCGAGTTCAGAGACGAGGGAATCCCGGAGTAGGATTTTACGCTATTGAGGTAAGTATCTTGCCTAACCTTGTGTAGGGGAAACCACCCCTTAGGAATTGAGTCACTTGTGCTATCTCGATATGTGAAAGCTGTGTACGCAAGGTGACGAGTGGGTACACAGTTTATATGTGGTGTTGACCGGTTAGATTGTCTAGTCTTTTTCCATGCCTTTGATCAAATTATCATAATATGTGGTATCTTGTTGTTAGGCTACACTTACATGCTCAATATGATGTTGTTGGCATTTATTTACCTCTTGCTCGTTGTTTGGCCTTATTTGCCTCAGTTGAAGTTATTACCTTCCTTGTTGTTTTGTTACTTCTTAATTGTGAGTTCCTCTATGACTCTGTGCATATGTGCTACATATCTAAATTGTTGTGATTACCTGTGTAGTTATCACGTGTCTTACATGTCTTGTTATTTTTGTAAAGGTTGTTGTATTCCTTTGATTTTTACGTGATTCTCTTATTGTCATGTACTCATACTCTTGGTAGTAAAAATTCTGGTAATTGAGTCGTGGATTGGTTGTTGTTGTTGATTTAAACTAATTCTTGGTGGGATCGGGTTGCGCGTCGCAACAATAGTAATAAGTGTGGACAGGTGGGATCGGGTTGCACACCGCAACAGGAGGAATCATGGTACGCAAGGTGACGAGTGGGTATACAGTTTATATGTGGTGTTGACCAGTTAGATTGTCTAGTCTTTTTCCATGCCTTTGATCAAATTTTCATAATATGTGGTATCTTGTTGTTAGGATACACTTACATGCTCTGTATGATGTTGTTAGCATTTATTTACCTCTTGCTTGTTGTTTGGCCTTATTTTCCTTAGTTGAAGTTATTGCCTTCCTCGTTATTTTTTTACTTCTTAATTGTGAGTTCCTCTATGACTCTGTGCATATATGCTACATTTCTAAATTGTTGTGATTACCTGTGTAGTTATCACATGCCTTACATGTCTTGTTGTTTTTGTAAAGGTTATTGTATTTCTGTGATTTTTACGTGATTCTCTTGTTGTCATATACTCATACTCTTAGTAGTAGAAATTCTTGTAATTGAGTTGTGGATTGGTTGTTGTTGTTGATTTAAGCTAATGTTTGATGGGATCAGGTTACGCGCTGCAACATGAGTAATAAAGGTGGACAAGTGGGATAGGGTTGCATGCCGCAATAGGAGGAATAAGGGTGATATATTGAGGTGAAATAAGGGAGGATTGATGAGATCAGGTTGCGCCGCAACATATTAAATATTATTTACTGTTATTGGAATTGTTAAGGAGGAATAAGGGAGGATTGGTGGGATCGGGTTGCACGCTGCAACATATATATATATATACACACACAAACACACACACACACACACACACATATATATATATATATCATTTACTATTATTGTAATTGTTAAGGAGGAATAAGGGCGGACTGGTGGAATCGGGATGCACGCTGCATCAATATATGTACTTATGCATTGTTTTCTGACTGTGCAAGTTATTCGGTAGTTTTACATTTCACTTAGGGATAGGTAATAGCTGGATACTGATAAGATCCTAGTTAATTTGTACAAGACTTTGATAATTTGTATTTCGGGTTCCACTGAGCTCTGAGGATCTGGTTATTTACATTGAGTTATTGACTTACCGTTGTTTCTTAAATTCTTTTCCTGAAACTATTACTCTGGTGAATTAATTTTCAAAGTAAATTTACTACGTTGAATCATTTCCTCCTGTCCTACTAAGTTTTTAGTAATATAGTGATTTAAAATAATGGAATTTGTATTACGCTACTTTGTATGACCTTTTAAATTTGAACTCGCCGTATATATATATATATATATTAATTGTTATATTTTATTTCAATTAGTTTCTCAATTAAATTTCCTTAACCCGTTTGAGATTTGATCTTACTTAAAAAGGAATTTATATTAAGTTTCAATTTATAATCTTATATTAAAGGCAATAGCTTAATTGATGTTGTATTTTATTTGAAAAGGGTATTTTCTTAATTCAAATGATTTAAAAAAAAATAACTTCCTCTTTTCTTGCTGATTTCCTAATTGGTGTAGAAAATAAAAATTTATTTTATGTTATATAATGAGACTCCTTGGGAGTCTTAATTGCATTGGTTGCAGAAATTATGTTCTGGGTAGTTCAACTTATTAAACTAGTAGGTAACTTGACTGTTCCTTGTCACTACTCCACCGAGGTTAGTCTTGATACTTACTGGGCACCGCTGTGATGTGCTCATACTACATTTCTATACATTTTTGTACAGATCCAAGTATTTGATCGTTAGTAGCTGTGCAGATCATTGCTGTGAAGACTCATGGTAAACCTGCTGCTGCTTCGACAGGTCTCGGAGTCACCTTCTATTGTAGTTATTTTCATTGTTCCTTTTGTTCTGGAACAATGATGTATTCATTTTGTTTAACTACTCCTAGAAAGGCTTATGACTTGTACTACCGATTTTGGGATTATAAATTGCTTAGAGATTTCTATTTTGAAATTGTTCGAAGTTAGTAAATATTGTCGTTATTTCTGTTAATGTTAGGCTTACCTAGTCTTAGAGACTAGGTGCCATCACGACTCCTTCGGAGGGATTTTGGGTCGTGACACTATGGCTCCTTGGACATCTCTGTGTCCACAGCAACATCACCGCCCTCAGTCTCATCCAACTGGATCTCATCATCCTCAACTCTAGGAGTGACTGGGTTTGTAAACATCTAACGCACTTCCTCGGTAGTGTCGGCAGCAAGGTCTGGCTCTTCAGACTGACCAGCTGGTGTTAGCGCTGCTGATGGTGCTACAAGATCTGGCTCTGAAATGTGTGGGTCCATCAACATGTCAAAAGGGATATCTCCGGCTGCAGCAAGCTCGGTAAACTTTCTCCGGAGCTCACCACTGACTTCTTGGAGGACTAGGACTTTCTCATCTTCTTTACTTCTTTGCCCATCTCTTCGATCACTGACCTAGGTGCTACAAGATCTTCAATGTTTCTTCCACTGATGGGGGCAGATGAGGTGCCAGAATAGAAGACTGTGCTGCAACAGTACTGGATAAGTCCAAACATCTTTACAGTGGTTGTCTGTATCAAGTTGTTGAGGCTCACCAATTTGTGGGAGACTCGCAGCGCAGAAAGTGGATCAGTGGGCATTGGCACCGACCTCAATGCTGAGGTGGGACCCGTCACAGGAACTGCAGTAGGAACTAAGGATGGTGGTGGAGGCATAGTTGCGGCACTACATGAAGGCTTGACCGAAGTGGATGAAGCATCAACTGCCTCTGCAACTACCACCAATGGCTCATCAGACTGGCCTGTGGTGGTGGACGGCTGACCCTTTCTCTTAGGTTTGTGTGCATCCATAAATGAGTACCATGAGAAAGGCTTCTTCGTCCGCACCTTTGTATCCAAATCCCCTAGCTCTACTTTAACATCCGTGAGATACTCTATAACGGTGTTGGGATACAGGTAGGACGTGTCACCTTGCCGAGCGACCATATAGATGTTGGCCGACATCACGACACCCCTATTGCCAGCAATGATAGAAGCAACTAGAACTACCCTAGGGGTTGGAAGATATGTCTCATGGGTCTAGTCTGCTGCATACAAAAGGTTTTCCACCCCTTTGCCTCAAAGCACAGAGTGCTCCTGTGAATAGAAACCCCTGATGTGATACAAGGTGGTGGCGGCCCAAGAGCTACTAGCTCTTCTAGCCAAGGACGAGCTGCATCCCCAAGTGCATAATTCTCTAAGTACTCTGCAGGATCGACATCATCAAATCCCAAGTAGGTGTTCAATGTGTGCTAATAAAATCGTACTTTGAGGTTCCTCACTTTTGTTACCTTTGTCCCTTTATTGATATGCACCACATTGGCGTAGAATTCCTGGACAAAGTACTCCTTAGCATCCACCACGCTTTGGGTAAACCACATCCACCCTTTGTGTTCTCTAAACTGTGTCAATACTGCAGAGTTATAACTCTCCAGATCTTACAACTTAAACTGTCGCTCGAGAGTGAGCGACCTCACTAGCCACCATTCACGGAAGCTGGAGAAGAAAGCCAAGATGACAAACCGGTCCTCCCATACCTCTTTCTTCTTTGACCTTTCAAGGCCGGTAATTGTAGCATCTCCCCCTCTACCATCATCGGGGATGTCCTAAACTGATATATCTTGTGCATCAGGGACAAGTATAGTGGAAGGCTCAGAAGCCTGGCTATCATTCTCCGAACCCTCGGAAGTGTTGTGTGATGATGACGGCTCGTCCCTCAGTTGAAACCTCCCTGACAACTTGAATTGTACTGCTAGTTGTTCCTGAACAGATGCTGAGTTGCCCTTTGATGCGTCCCTAGGTGGGACATAAGAACTAGTCTAAAAAATGTTTGCACCTCTCCCTCTCTCGACTGTTGTTTTCTTTCTAATTTCATGTTGTTGGGCACTAGGTAAGGGTTCCCTCGTCCCTGGGAAGGGTCACCCCTTCCTTTCAAAAGTGTCGCCTCTGCCTCTACTTCAAAACATTTTCTGTACCAAGCAAAGGCAATTCTTAGTTGCAATTCAAGTTCAAACATACAATGAATGTAAAGACACACAAGAAGAAAACGTCAGGAACACAATTGAAACATGCTTGCATGATAGGGATCTGCGATCCAAACATTTTTCATTGCGGTCATAGATTGGGTCTTGCAGACTACAAAATTCTCTCTTGCGACCGCATATGAGGATTGTGGTCCAAAAATTTTCTATTGTGGCTGCAAATAAAAATAAAAAATTTATGCCAACTCTTTGATGATAGAGAATTGGCTGATGTGCGACCGCAACATGTTTTCTATGGAGCACACATTTTGTCTTGCGGAGGCACATTGATTCACAAATATTTCACATCTCTGAAGACAGTAAAATAGCTGTTTTGCGGCCACAATGGAAATTCTACAGTTTGCACAATTTTCCTTGGATGCACACTCATGCTTAACTAAAGGTTCCGTAGACTCAACTTTTGCGGACCGCACAATTTCTTGTGCTAGTGCAGATTTCAAACAATTACGAGCATGTCAGTACTTTTATCTAGGGCTTGAAATTTTTGCACAAATTTGACATGGAAACAGACAAGCATGAAAATCTATTGACACTAGAGCATGAACTAGTTGATCCATTATAGATTTACCCTCACAAGTATGTACAATTAAATTCAACAGACAAATGGCCTAAAATTAATTAAAAATCTATGAATCAAACTAAAAATTAAAAAATCTAACAAGTAATTGAAACATACCAGATATGAATAAGTGCAAAAAATGAGTGATCAACAGTTGCTAAGCATGTGGCCAGATGATTTAAGAAGAGATTTCAATTTTAGTACCAGTTGTATGCTCAGAGAGGGGAAAAAGGTAACACTAGACCTAGCCCTCTAGTTATACTTATCGTTTGCCGAAGGAAAGGAGAAGCGAGTGCTGCCCCAGAATTCCAATTGCGGTCTGCACTTTGTTACCTGGGGGTTTAAGTGCCGTTCTATTTTGCGGCAAGAAAAATTGAGTGTGCGGTCGCAGATCGTTGTTGCGGACCGCAGATTCGTTGTTGCAGCCGCAAATCGACCCTTTTTTCTGATTGACCAACTTTAGAGAGTTGGCATTTTTCACATTCCACTTCAGCATTCCACAAGATAATTGTGCGGCCGCAGAGAACTTTTGCTGCAACAACTGGAAATGTGCGGTCCGTACAATTCAGCTGCGGTCCGCACAATTCAGCTGCGGTTAGCTAGGTTTCTATCCACCATTCCTGTAAGGCACACTTATTCCTGTAGCAAACTTCAACTCAAGTAAGCAGAAAAATGACTCCTCACTGCAAAAGAAACAATGAAAAGAAGAAAAACACATGGGTTGCCTCCCAAGAAGCGCCTGATTTAACGTCGCGACACGATGCAGAATACCATCAGTTGAAATGAATCACCGCCACGACATGGCCATCACCAACTTTTCCCAAATAGTGCTTCACTCGGTGACCATTGACTCGGAATACCTTATTGTTTTTGTTCTTCAAGTCCAATGCACCAAAGGGCGTCACACCCACAATCTCAAAAGGACCACTCCATTTACATTTTAGCTTTCTGGGAAACATCCTTAATCGTGAGTTGAACAACAATACAAGATCTCCCACCTTGAATTCTTTGTTCCAAATGTATTTCTCATGCAGATATTTCATTTTTTCTTTGTACAAGAATGAACTTGCATAAGCATGTTATCGGAACTCATCCATTTCATTCAAATGTGAAACCGTCAAGTTAGTGGCTACATCCCAATCAAGATTCCACTTATTTAGAGCACGCATGGCTTTGTGCTCAAGTTCCACCGGAAGATGAAAAGCTTTGTCGAACACCAATAAGTATGGAGACATTCCGATAGTATTTTGAAAGGGGTTTGATAATCCCATAATGCATCATCAAGCTTCTTTGACCAATCCGTCCGGTTAGCATTCACTGTTTTGGACAAAATACTCTTTACTCCCGATTGGAGACTTCCACTTGACCGCTTTCTTGTAGATGATAAGGAGTCGTGACTTTATGAGTAACAACATACTTGCTAAGTAAAGTGTTGAAATCCTTGTTGCAAAAATGCAACCCCTATCGCTTATGATAGCCCTCGGAGTACCAAACCTTGTGAAAATATTTTTCTTCGAGAACACCACCACACTTATCGCCTCATTGTTGGGTAGAGCAATGACCTCAACCTATTTAGCTACATAATCAACTGCGACCAAGATGTAGGTGTTTCCACAAGAACTCACAAAAGGACCCATGAAGTCAATACCCCATACATCAAAGATATTAATCTCCAAAATGGTAATGAGAGGCATTTTATTCTTCTTCGAGATTCCATCAGCTTGTTGACATTCATCACATCTTTTCACTACATCACTTTCATCCTTGTAAAGAGTAGGCCAATAGAAACTGCAACTTAGCCATTGGTGCCGTTCTTGCTCCACCATGGTGACCACCATATGGTGAAGAATAACAATTCCCAAAAATTTTACTTTGCTTTTCTTCTGGTACACATATCCTAATCACCCCATCCATACAAATCCAGAAAAGGTATGGCTCATCCCAATAATAATCTTGACAATCTTGTTTGAGCTTCTTCTTTTGATTTGAAGAGAACTCATCCGGGATGATTCCACACACAAGGAAATTTGCTATATTCATGAACCATGGCAACTCTTTCATTGAAATAGCCAAGAGTTGCTCACCGGGAAATGGGTCACTGATTTCAGGGCCATCATGCGTCCTCCCCTCCTCCTCCAAATGAGATAACCGCCACTTTATTTTCACTTCCTCTACTATATTGGATGTCAATATCAAACTCTGGAAACAAAAGCACCCATCTCATCAATCGAGCTTCATAATATTTCTTGCTCATAAGATAACGAAGTGCCGCATGATCCGCGCGGATAATAACTTTTCGCACCGATCAAGTACCAGTGGAATTCTCAATTGCAAACACAATGGCAAGGAGATATTCCTCCGTAACGGTGTAGTTGACTTGTGCACCATTCATGGTCTTATTATTATAGTAGATAGGATGAAAAATGTTGTTGATGCGTTACCCCAAAACAGCTCCAACCGCTACATCACTAGCATCACACATGAGTTCAAAAGGGATATTCCAAGTAGGAGCGGTGATAATGGGAGTGGTTGTCAACTTGAACTTTAAATACTCAAAGGATCTCATGCAATCATCATTGAAGTTAAACTTAGCATCTTTCTCTTGAAGCTTGCACAACGGGTTCACCACCTTAGAGAAATTTTTGATGAAGCATCGATAAAACCCCGCGTGGCCTAAGAAACTCCGCACACCTTTCATCGAAGTTGGAGGTGGATGTTTAGAAATCACCTCAATATTTTCCTTGTCAACTTCAATTCCATTCTTTAAAATCTTGTGGCCAAGTACAATGCCTTCCTTGACCATGGAATGACACTTCTCCCAATTTAGCATCAAATTATTTTCTTCACACCTTGACAACACTTTATCTAAATTTTCCAAACAATCATCAAAAGAATCCCCAACCACCGGGAAGCCATCCATGAAAGCTTCAAGGTAGTCCTCCACCATGTCCATGAAGATATCCATCATACACCTTTGAAAAGTCGCCGGCGCGTTGCATAAACCAAATGGCATCCACTTGAAGGCGAAAGTACCATAAGGACATGTAAAGATTGTTTTCTCTTGATCCTCCGGAGCTATAAGGATTTGGTTGTAGCCCGAATATCTGTATATAAAGCAACAAAAAGCACGACCGGCCAACCTATCAAGCATTTGGTCAATGAAGGGAAGTAGAAAATGATCCTTCCTTATGACTTTATTGATATTGCAATAGTCCATAAACACTCGCCAATCGGTCACCGTTCTTGTGGGAATTAACTCATTACTGTCATTGGTGACCACCGTCATGCCCTCTTCTTTGGGACACACTAAATTGGATAAGCACATGAACTACCAGAATTGGGGTAAACAACCCCGACATCCAAACACTTAATAATCTCCTTTTTGACCACTTCTTACATAGCCTAATTGAGTCTTATTTGATGTTCAATAGATGGTTTGGGGTCCTCCTCCAAGTTGTTCTTGTGCATGCAAAATGCGGGTCTTATTCTTCGAATATCCGCCAAAGTCCACTCAATAGCCTTCTTCCTCTTATGTAGCACCGCCAATGTAGAATCTACCAGCTTGGTAGTCAAACAAGAGGAAAGAATAACCGGTAAAGTAGAAAAAGGGCCAAGAAATTCATACCGAAGATGTGGAGGCAATGGCTTGAAATCCAAGGTCGGAGGCTCTTCAATGGAAGGCTTTGTAGGAGGTGTTTTCCTATTTTCAAGATCCAAGGAGAGTTTTCGGGGTGCATAATTGTACGAGCCTATTCCTTGCAAAGAGTTCACATATTCCATGAAGCCATCCATCTCGTCATCATCAAAGTTGAGCAAGACGGCCTCCAACTTATTACCAACATTAATTGTGGCACTTGTATCATCAACAATAACATTGATCACCAAGTCCACAAAAGAACACACCTCGTTGCTATTTGGTTGCCGCATGGATTTACACACATGGAATACCACTTTTTCATCACCCACCCGAAAAGTGAGTTCTACGGCTTCCACATCACAAAGATCCTTCCCCATAGCAAAGGAAAGGTCTTCCAAGAATAATCGACACCTCATAATCCACTTCACAATCAAGAATGACAAAATTCTCTAGAAGGATTAATTTATCAACACGAACCAATACATCTTCAATCACTCCCAATGGTCTCTTCATGGTCCGGTCGACTATTTGCAATCTCATAGAAGTGGGTCTTGGTTTCCCAATTACCAATGCCTTGAAAATTGAATAGGGCATCAAATTGATACTTGCCCCAGAATCACAAAGAGCTTTAGCAAACTCGGCGCTTCCAATTGTACAAGGATGAAAGCACCAGGATTTTCCAACTTAGGAGCCACTGAATGTAAAATTGTACAAGGCTTCAACTAATGGAACATTGATTGAGAGACTCTTCATAATTTCAATAAACTTTTTGAATTGATTCTCTCCATTTTGCTTGGCAAGCCTTTGAGGGTATGGAGGTGGAGGCTTAGGCAATAGTGCCTTAGCCTTTTGTACTACTGGCTCCGGTATGTCAATAATGTGATACGTAGACGGATTCACCTACTCTTGAGTCTCTTCCACATTGTCATCAATATAAATCCGCACTTCATCATTTTCTTGCACCACATTTTTCGGAACCTCTTCCTCTTGTACCACTTGATCATCATCCACAAGTTGCCTTTGACTTGAGGTGGGTGCATTCCCACCTCTTCCATTTCTTGTATTAATGATCATGGCATGCCCCGTGTTGTTCCCATCCTTTGAGTTCACCACCGTGTCACTTGGTAGTGCCCCCTTAGGAAGAGAATATAAAGCTTGAGAGATTTTCCCTATTTTCATTTCTAAGTTATGGATAGATGTGTTGTGTGAGGCAAGTTGGGCATAGGAATCAACATTCCTTTCCATCATTTGCTTGAACATGTTCCCAATACGCCCCATTTGATTGTTAGAAGAACTATGACTATGGGAACGATAAGGAGGCAGGTTTCTTGGTTGTTGATACATCGGGGGCCTTTGAAAACCCGACCCCCGTTTTCCTTGATTGTTACTCCATCCGCCTTGATTGTTAACCCCCAATTTCCTTGATTGTTGTTGTTATGCCAATTCACTTGTTGTTGCCAACACTCACTGTGCCTTGATTATTGTTGTTACTCCAATTTCCTTGATTGTTTCCACCACTCCAATTACCTTGGTTGTGAGAATTCCAATTTCCTTGATTGTTTTGAGGTCTCCATTGTTGTTGGCATGGGCCTTGGAAGTTGTTTCTTTGCTCTTGAAAGTTGTTCACATATTTCACCTCCTCTTCTTGGTCACTATAAGAAGCATCTTGATCAAACCCACTATCTTCTGGCACAAAATTTTCCACTCGATGTTGCACTTGGTTTTCCGTTTGTTCACCATCATGTTTATTCCTTCCATGGCATCGACTTGCCTAGAATTTTTCACTTGTTGAAGTTGAGCCTTTGCTAGTTGATTTATGGTGGTAGTCAATTAGGCTATGGCTTGCCCATGGTCGTGCAATTCTTTGTGGAGGTTGATCACATCGGTATCACCTTGTGGAACATTGTCAAGTGGATCATCCACTTGATAATCCTCAATATCTACATCCCCCAAAGTAATATTTCCGATCTCATTGTTTGTCATGGTTGTACCTATAATTTCTCAATCACGTTAGTAACACAGAAGGAAAAGAAGATATTCCAAAAACACACCCAAATATATGGCTAACACCATTTTTAACTCTCCGGCAATGACGCAAAAAATTGATCGCGTGCAAATGCACACCTCTAAATAGGTATGAAACAGTCGATTGCAATCATAGTAACCCCCAACTAAGAGTCAGGGTCGAATCCATAGGGATCTAGATAGGAGTTGGGGTATATATTTTAATGCGAGTGATTAAATCATCATAATTTGCACCTCCATAAAAGGGTTTTGTTTCTATTTCTAATTTTACGCTAAAGATTGCAGAATAAATAAAGAAGACTAGGATAATTTTTTTTAATGTTTTTCAAATTGATAAAAAGCCTAGGACTGTGACCATTACTAGGTGTTTGCCTAATGGGATAAAAATCTTAATGCTTGTTTTGTTGATCGGGGTATATTATAGCTATCAACTCTCAATTACCCACTCAATACCTCTCGGTTAGAGAGTGGTTTTTGCCAATTTGTCTTTATCAAGCCCAAATGGGTACCACACAAAATAGTTGATAAAAGCTCAAGTCGGGTTATTTACTATCTCTAGGTCGAACCCTTTAATTGGGTTAATCAATCTCTCGATTGACCCAATTCCCTGTTAGCCAAGTTTTCCTAAACTAAGTCTCTCTTAGTCAAGTAGAGACTAAGTCAAATAGGCATGAATTAATGTTTGCTACCATTAATTCCACAAATTAAAGCCTGAACTAGGCTAAATAATAAACACCTATCATAAACAAACACTACATTAGATACCCATAAGGTTTACACACTAGGATTGGATCACAACCCTAGTAAAAATCTAGCTACTCATGCTTGGGTTTGAAGTAAAAGAAGAAGAAATACTAATTAAACTCATAATGTAAGCTTACAATTATAAAAATCTATTCTAAAATACACCAAAATATAGAAAACTTCCAAACGAGGCAAAGAAAAATGGTTACAATATTTGTTGATGCCAAAAACATTAACCAATTTTGTGAAACTCGTCTATTTATACAAGGCTGGAAATTTCGGACAAAAATATCGCTTGGGTGGTTATACGGCCGCACAATTCCATGTGCGGTCTGTAGACTTCTTCATCCGGCAGGAGCTGCGATTCTGCGGCCGCACAATTCTTAATTGCAGCCGCAAGACAATATTTCTACGGTTCGCAGATTTAGCACTGTGATCGAAAGGTACTCTTCTGCGGTCCGCAATAGTATGATTGCGCCCGAAAGACAATCTTGTGCGCCACACAGATCTTGTGCGGTCCACAATTCCATGAAGTTCTGGACGTGGATTGTTTTCATCTCTCCGATCTTGATCTTAATCCTATCTCTTGCGGTCACACAATTCATGTGTGGTCCGCGATTTACACGAATCCCTGCTGCCTTTTCCTTCTTTGATTGCGGCCGCAGATGGAATTCTGCAGACCACACATTGCATGCTTATGTGCCCTTTATTGCCTTGTGCTTAGACTACTCCTTTTTGAGTCGGATTTCACCTCGGGAGTCCAACTTCCAACATTCCTGCAATTTTACACATTTCATTAGTTTCAGGAACACAATTCAATGCTTTTAGACCAAAACAAAAGCTAAAAGGTGCTAATAAGTAGTAAAAATCCCCCTTTATCAAGTGTCTAGTGGTACTTCTGTTCGGATCTTATCTACAACGGAGCCTTGGGGTAGAGCTGCTGGCATTCACAGTCCCAGAAGTGCCCATCCATTACTATCTTTACTGTTTATTTAATATCAAACAATTGTATTTTGTTCAAACCGTACTTGTGTATTTTAATTGCTCATGTACCGGCGACTCCAGATTTCTGGGGTTAGAATAGACTGTGTTATGTTATGGGTTATGCCATGTATTAAAACTTTATTTATCGTTAATAATTGCTATTACCCTGTTTTAAACAATTAAATTGTTAAAGTGGTTATCTAAAGTCGTCTTGCCTAGCAAGTATACGTTAGGCACCATCACGGCCCCGAGGTTGGGAATCTGGTCCTGACAAGTAGGTATCAGAGGACTAGGTTGCCTAGGTCTTAAGAGTCATAACCAAGCTCAGTAAAGTCTAGATGATTGAAATAGAGACGTCTCTCTTATCTTCTAGGGGCTATAGAGCTTTAGGAAAAATTCACTTTATTCTTTCTCTATCATGCAGTTTCATTCGATCATTGAAGATTAAATCATTCCATTCTTGTTCTATCACAGATGGAAAGGACACACATACATCTGCGATGGGTCAGGAGCCAGAGCCCTAGGGTGCTGCACTACCATGGGTGGAGGCCAGGGCCGGGGTTAAGCCAGAGCCACAGCAGGGGTAGAGCTCAACATAGAGCACGTGGAAGAACACCTATTGCGGAGCCTCAAATCGAGCAGGAGGAGTTCAGACCGTTCTAGTTGGACCGACTCAGGTCCGGAAGGGATTTATTGCTACCTTGTTACTTCAAGACTCTCTAGTCCGTTTGGTGGACCTTATGAAGAGTGTGCCCCATACCAATGCATTTTCAGTGGCACCAACTGTCTCTCAGGCTGGGGGAGGTTCCTAGACCCCCTGTACTCACATGCCAGAGTAGATGACTCACGGATATTTTTGATGCATGGCTTCGCCAAGAGGTGGTGGCAGGACTATGATCGAGCCAGACCAGCAGATCCACCCACTTGGGATAAGTTCTCACAACTATTTTTGGATAAGTTCATTTATTTTACTCTGAGGGAGGAGTACCGTAGGTAGTTTGAGTTCCTTCAACAGGATAGCATGATCTTTAACAGTATGAGACCATATTCTTGGATTTAGCTCACCATGCAGTTGTCTGGATTCCTACTGAGAGAGAGAGAGAGAGAGAGAGTGAGTAGATTCATTTATGGTCTTAATTTTGGTATCAGGCTACAGATGGCCAAGGAGATTGGGGATGATATTTCTTTCTTAAAGGCCGTAGAGATTGCTAGGCGGATCGAGATGATTCGTGGTCAGTGTAGGGAGGCGATATTGAGAAGAGGTCTCATCTTTTTGGTGGTTTCAGTGGTGCCTTATTTGGAGGCAGGGGTTCATTTGGTATAGCAATCCTCCCAGGTCGATTCAGTCACCATTTCAGGCATCCCACGGTGCTTCGAGTAGTCGTGGTTCTCATGGGTCTCATTCTGAGCAGCTAGCCTATAGTGCAACTTTGGCTCCGGTCAGTGCCCCTCTAATTTAGAGTTTGCAGGGTGGTTATTCAGGTCGACAAGGTCAGTTCCAGGGTTAGTAGTCACAACAACTGTTGACTTGTTATACTTGTGGAGATTCGAGGCACGTTGCGAGGTTTTCTCATAGGTCATTGGGCATCATGCCACAACAGAGTTCTCGTGGATTGCATCACTCTACTACCTTTATCTTAGGAGCATGCATCACTTTGAAAATCATGTGGAGTTGATCAATAAAATTCTGTGGATCCTCCCATGCATATGATCCGGTAAACTCTGTAGGTCTTAAAGTAATAAACTTTTTGAGCCTCAAACTTCCTGGCCCCTCATAAGGCCAACACTTGCCGATTCTCTCTGCTTTCTATGTGTCTCCACTATCTCTGTCAATAAGTGCACAACACACTCGATGTCCTGATCATATGGAATAGGAGTAGGTACTGGAGTTATTGTATCTCTCGGGATTTTCTCAGGTGGGTGAGGTGTTGGAGATGGCTAGGAGGGTGTCTCATGTTGGGCCTCAAACTGGGCCGTATTAGCGGGTGCCACTCTGTTGGTACCCTCTCCTGCCTCTGCATTAGCCCTCTGGCTAGCTGTAGCTTTCATGATTACAGGCATCTTTGTATACATCGAAAACATAAGTTAAACTCTCATATCTTGGCTCTATATATGATATGGAGTAATAAAGAAGTGTAACAATTCTTAAATTCCCTATAGCTTTATATTTGTTAATTTGGTGCACAACACATCATAAGAAAAAAATCTACTAGACACGACTAGTAGATTCCCTAGGACAGACCTGCTCTTATATCAAGTTTGTCATGTTCCAATTCTGGGGAGGCGAGACCGTCACTCCATGCCTTACTTGACCGAGCGTACTAAGTAAAACTTATATTATCTGAAGATATATGAGCGCTTAGGCCGACAAGGCCAGCTGGATACTGTTCTATATTACATTAGGCCAGTAAGGCCATAATCTATGAAAAATTGAGGAATGAATAACTGATCTCAACTGAGCGCGAAGCAACCCAATATATATATATATATATATATATATATTGGGTTGCTTCGCGCTCAGTTGAGATCAGTTATTCATTCCTCAATTTTTCATAGATTATGGCCTTACTGGCCTAATGTAATATAGAACAGTATCCAGCTGGCCTTGTCGGCCTAAGCGCTCATATATCTTCAGATAATATAAGTTTTACTTAGTACGCTCGGTCAAGTAAGGCATGGAGTGACGGTCTCGCCTCCCCAGAATTGGAACATGACAAACTTGATATAAGAGCAGGTCTGTCCTAGGGAATCTACTAGTCGTGTCTAGTAGATTTTTTTCTTATGATGTGTTGTGCACCAAATTAACAAATATAAAGCTATAGGGAATTTAAGAATTGTTACACTTCTTTATTACTCCATATCATATATAGAGCCAAGATATGAGAGTTTAACTTATGTTTTCGATGTATACAAAGATGCCTGTAATCATGAAAGCTACAGCTAGCCAGAGGGCTAATGCAGAGGCAGGAGAGGGTACCAACAGAGTGGCACCCGCTAATACGGCCCAGTTTGAGGCCCAACATGAGACACCCTCCTAGCCATCTCCAACACCTCACCCACCTGAGAAAATCCCGAGAGATACAATAACTCCAGTACCTACTCCTATTCCATATGATCAGGACATCGAGTGTGTTGTGCACTTATTGACAGAGATAGTGGAGACACATAGAAAGCAGAGAGAATCGGCAAGTGTTGGCCTTATGAGGGGCCAGGAAGTTTGAGGCTCAAAAAGTTTATTACTTTAAGACCTACAGAGTTTACCGGATCATATGCATGGGAGGATCCACAGAATTTTATTGATCAACTCCACATGATTTTCAAAGTGATGCATGCTCCTAAGATAAAGGTAGTAGAGTGATGCAATCCACGAGAACTCTGTTGTGGCATGATGCCCAATGACCTATGAGAAAACCTCGCAACGTGCCTCGAATCTCCACAAGTATAACAAGTCAACAGTTGTTGTGACTACTAACCCTGGAACTGACCTTGTCGACCTGAATAACCACCNTGATATATGTACACACATGACATATCTACAAGCCTCTACATAATACAATTGTATTATGGTCGGAATAGGGCCCCGACCTACCCTTATTTTTTAAATATATAACAACACTCTAGACCTGGTAAGTCAATATGAATGTGGAGTTTACTTGTCAAGCTGTAACCGGCGCGCCTACTGATGAGGCCTATCTCTCTGATTGTCAGGACCTGCAGGCATGAAATTCAGCACCCCCGACAAAAGATGAAATAATGTAGCGAGTATGAGGTATCTGAAAAAGTGAAACTTAAACCAAATTGATATACATGATACACTAAATGTAATCTGAGGAGTCAATAGTAATTTGGAAACATACTTATCTTTCTCCGACTCATATCATATAAGTAATACTTAAATAAACTATCTGGTCTCACATAGGGCTCGATATGTATATCTATAGCCCCATAGGAAATTGTATGGCCCCGTAGGCAAATGTATAACCCCAAAAGCATATGTTTAGACTTGTAGGAATATAGTAATACAATAGATACGAGTAATGACAAACTAAATACGAGTTCCCAACAAGGTATAGTTGCGTCATGAGCAAGATGGAATAATACAACACAAGATCTTTACGAATGATTATTCTTGGGTATACTATGCTCAGAACTTACTTAACTATGGATTCATGCCATCTAAAGAAGAGAAATAGCCTTTAAATACGTTTCATCAATTTCTCAACAACTTAATACACTTAACATGTGCAACACATCCATCTACAATCAATGATAATGATGTATCGTCAAGTTATGAATGAAACAACTATTATATATCGAATGACAAACTTATTCTATAAAAAATGGGAAGCATCTTCCCTATTTATTTTACAATCCTCAGGTTCCCAACAACAATAACAATCACAATCAACAACTACACATTTAGCTTTTCAACCAACACAAACGATAAGTTGAGCGACAACATCAGGTTACAACTAGTAAAGCTATACTTTACACCCTTCTTTCTTTCAAATACAACATGCTTAAGTATTACTTATGTATTACTTCATGATTTCTATCCATAAGACAACATATAAGCGACTCCAAAACAATCCAATAATTATAGCAAGCTATATATGACTTTCAATAGCAGATACCACAAGTTCTAACTTTAACAACTTAAACAAGACTTTGATATGCTCAAATACATGTAGAAGAAGGAGATTCTTACCTTAAATATCAAGAACAACCCCTAACTTGATCTTACTTCAACTTGAATATCCACAAATCAGCTACAACAAGAGAAAAACAAGCTTATACGAGTACTAAGATCTTTCCGTAGGAAGAATCACCTCAAAACCTTAGCAGGATTTGCTTGAATGATAGCGAGATGCTTTAAGAGAATTTAGGGAGCTTAAGGTTCTGTTCTGGATGAGAATAAGGTGGGAAAAGGGCTGCCCCACTTTATAACATTAAAATTAATCTCAACCGCCTATATGGGTCCCAATGGAGGTGCCTGGGCAGTCCAACTAAAACGCACATATACCCCTACCCAGCGTCATACCGACAAACAATTTAATGCGCTAGAAACTAGACTCGTAGACCATCAATTTGGTTGGTGGATCACCCTATAACTCTAAATATATTGGGAGAAAAGCATAGTGACATCAGACTCAATTTTCAATAAAACTACGAACATAACTTGAGATAACTTTTGCTGACTTTTGTTTTACAACTTGCTTGAATTCAACACTTAGAATATGAGTATTATACGGTTCAAATACCTCGTAACCTTATTATCATGTTACATACTCCTAGTATTACCCGAAAGTACGGGTTATAACATCGGCTCATACCTTTAATGTATAGTCCATAAATCGCTCAATAAGTTGAAAAATCATGAAAATTTACCCGCTTCAATTTATTTAACCTCTAACCCTTCTGAAAGTTACTAAACATAGTTAAAATTACTTATTGTCACGACCCAAAATCTCACCTGTCGTGATGTCACCTATATTAATACTAAGAAATATGATAATCACAATAAACCACCAATTCCTTTAAGTTTCAAACCACATAAATAAATTTTAAGAGTAAAATCCCAAATTTTCTGATACAAAATATTGTCTTTATACAATCACTCCCAAAACCTAGTGTCACTAAGTACATGAGCATATAAATAACAACACGGTCTGACTGGTGAAAACAATGTCTGAAAATATAGGACGATACAAATAATTGAAAGGAAAGAGAGTCAAGGTCTGCAGACGTCAATGAAGCTACCTCGATAGTCTCCAATAGATAAATTTCCAAAATCTAGCAACCGCCGAATCTGAAGTACCTGGATCTGCAAACGAAGAGCATAGTGTAGTGTGAGTACAACTGACCCAATTTACTCAATAGTAACAAGAATAACCTTTGGGCTAAAAGTAGTGATGAGCTCAACATGCACAATCCAATTATAGAAAATAACAATGTAAAAATGTAGACATGCTTTCAAGTTCAACAGTTAAATTCAATACAAGGAAAATAGATCAAATCTGAATGATATGAGAAATATGATATCTCTATGTTTTCATGCCAATGTACATGTCATATGTGATACAACATAATAAAAATCTTACGTTCTCGCACTCTCAAAGTACTCAATCACTCAGTACTGTATATGGCCAATCCCGCCCAGGGAAGATCCATCCCAAGTATATATACAAAATAACTGACATTCAATAACTCAGTACTGTACAAGGCTAATCCAGCACAGGGAAATCCATCCCAAATATAAATTTACATGGCAACTCCATGCCCAGGGAACTCCATCCCAAATGTGAATGTATATATGGCAACCCCATGCCCAGGGAACTCCATCCCAAATATAATATCCACTACGCTCATTGTGGGGGGGGGGGGCAAACTCTGGAGGGGATCCTTCAACCAAGCATTATAATAAGCCAATCAAGCTTGCTGCGGCATGAAACCTGATCCCATAAATATCCTCACAATCAGGCCCTCGGCCTCACTCAGTCACATGTTTCTCCAGTCTCTCGGGCTCACAATGTGATGAAAATTAGCCCAATAATGATGATGTGGTGTATCAATAAATAACAACAGAGATTGAGATATGATATGACATGAATGAATGTGACTGGGTATGTAATTTCAATTTAAGCATATAACTCAACAACAAAAATAACCTCAGTGGGTCCCAATAATATTAACATAAACCTAAGCATGATTTTTAATATGAGTCTCAGCTCAATTTCTCCAACACGTGGAGAATATGTGGATAATGATATGATTATTTGGTTATAAAACTCCTTATAATCAATTAAGTCACAATTTCTATGGAGCACGCCCACGTGCCCGACACCTAACATGTACATCACCTCCAAACAAATCATATAACATGTAGTTCAGGGATTCATATCCTCAGAACAAAGTTTAGAAATGTTTCTTACCTCAAACCGTGCAAATTCTATATTCCAATATGCTCTTGCCTCGCGAATCAGCCTCTGAACGCCTCGAATCTAGTCATAATTAATTCTATACAACCAACACAATTTATAGGAATCAATCCCATATGAAAATATTAAATTTACCAATTAAATTCGAAAATCAACCAAAAATCAATAGTGAGGCCCCTGTCTCGAAAACCAACAAAAGTTACAAAATATGAACGCCCATTCAACCACGAGTCCAACCATACCAAATTTACCAAATTCAGACATCAACTCGACCCTCAAATCCTCAATTTAACCTTAAGGGTTTCATAAATTTTCCAACTTAAAAGACCAGTTAAATGATAAAAATAACATAGATTCAGGTAATTTGACCAAAAGTGAGTTAAGAACTCTTAACCTATGTTTTCCTTGAAAATCTCCCAAAAATCGCCTCTACTCAAACTCCAAATCATCAAGAACAAAAAAAAGCTGCCCCAAAAACTATCCTTCGTGATCGCGAAAAGGCCCACGCGAACGCGAAGCATTGGTTCAACAGTCATACACTGTCATGACCCAAATTCTCCCCGAAAGGGTCATGATGGCACCTAGTCTCTAAAATTGTAACGATTCGACCAGTCGTTTTGAGAAATTAAGCTCCGTTAAGTGGAATAAGGGCTTGAACAACTTCACTTTGTGTATATCGACCTGCGTGCATGGTTGGATTCAGTTACCGAATAATCCGGAGTCGAATTGGAAGGAAAATTGCTATTTTTAAAGCTTAAGTGAGGGAGTTTGACCTGAGGTTTGATTTTTGAGTAAACAGCCTCAAAATGAGTTTTGGGTGATGCCAACAGCTTTGTATGATGATTTTGGACTTTGGCGCACACCCGAAATTAGTTTGGAGGTCCGTAGACTAATTTGTGGTAATTCGGCGAAAGATAGAATTTCGGCGATTTCGGCCGATAGGTGAAATTTTGATATCGGGCTCGGAAAGGAAATCTGAGAGTGGCTGTAGGTTCGTTGTGTCATTTATGACTTGTCTGCAAAATTTGGCGTCATTCCGGGTTGAATTGATAGGTTTTGGCACGAGTTTTGATAATTGAGATTTGAAAATTCATAAGTTTGTCGAGGCGCCCCGGTTTGAACATGCCAGGGATTTTTGGTTTGATTCGTCATTTTGGTGTTGTTTTATGTGATTTGAAACCTCAAGCGAGTCTGTGTTAGGTTATATGACTTGTCTGTGTGCTTAGATGATGTCCCGGGGGTCTCGGGTGTGTCTCGGATGGGCTTTAGGTCAATTTTCCCTCATTTTCCACTGCTGAACCTGTCTTCTGATTTCCTTCTACGCAATCGCATAGCAGTAGTCACGATCGCATATTGTTACTATTGACCCCCCAGTTTTCCTTCAATGTGATTGCATCCCACGCTTCGCGATCGCATAGTGCAACATTTGGCAGGAGAAAATTTCCTTCTCCGCGATCACAAACCTGGACACGCGAACGCACTGTGCATCTTTTGGCAGTGGCTATTTCCCTTATATGAGATCACATAAATACCTTCGCGATCGCATAACACCTTTTTGACCAGAAACATTTTGCTGCTATGCGATCGCATCTTCTCGTCCGCGATCGCATTGAACAAGATACCTGGCAGACAGTTTATATCTTCAAAATCGAAGGCTTCACCATTTTATCACATTTTGACTTCTAGAGCTCGGTTCTTGGCGGTTTTGGAGGGGTTTTGCACACAATTAAATTGGGTAAGTGTTCTTCAACTAGAATTAAATATATTCCATGATTTTATCCTTATTTTTGTCATTTAATTTTTGTTTTGAGTTGAGAAAATGTTGGTTTACAAAGAAACTTCTAAAATGAAAAATCGTTATTTGAGGTATCAAATGATATCGAAATTCGATAAATTTTGTACGGTTGAACTTGTATCAGAATGGTATTCGGATTTTGTAAAATTTGACGAGTTCCGAGGTGCGAGCCCGGGGGTCGACTTTTGGGTCGATTTTTATATTTTGTAAAAAAATGAAACTTTATTACTCGGAATAGTTCCTTATACTTTTTATGTGTATTTTGAAGTGGTTTTAGTTAATTTTGAGCCGTCCGGAGGTCTTTCCGCCCGAGAAGTCCATTTTAGAGTACCAGGTTGTCGTCTTCGAGGTAAGTATCTTGCCTAACCTTGTGTGGGGGAATTACCCTTTCGGATTGAGTCTTCTATGTGGATTGTAGTCCGTTTACGCGAGGTGACGAGTGCGTGCTCAGACTTATTTGTGGAAAAATTGGCCCTTTAGGAATCTTAGATCCTTATATTCGCCGGGTATGAATTGTCCTTAGCATGATTGAATTTCCTAATTTCTAGTGTCATCTTTATTTGATTAAATATGGAAGTTCTTACTTTTGGATTTACTCCTATTGCCTATTTGACTCCTAATTGACTTATCTGAAGATTTTACTTCCTTTTACTGTCATGCTATGTCTTCTTAGTTGTTTATCTCTAATTTTAATTATCTTCATCTCATTCTAGAATGGTTTGGTCTTGACTAAGGTTATGATTATTTTCACGTGCTTGTTCCTAAATGAAATTTGTTGAATACCCTTGAAACTACCGACCTTAAAGGAAGTTTGGATAGACTATACCTTAGTTAGCTCGCCCGTAAATAGAGTTACCGGATTTGTGTTAATTTCTTGTTGTTAACGCGTGTAATTAGGTGCGGCTGTTACATGATATTTTTCCTTCATTGTTGAGTGATTCTTAATATGCCTAGCTCTCCTTATTATATATATTTCTCGTGAACTAGTTTTTCCTATCTTGTGATCGAAGCTTCTTGAGTTGATGTATTATTTGTATCTTGAACTTTTGCCATTGTTGTTGTTGTACTTGTTGTGGTGATGCACGAGGTTTCTATCGTGTTGTTGTTGATACGGGATTTGCATGAGGTTTCTGCCGTGCCGCGTTTACTATTGATATTGCACATGCGGCGTGATATGAGATTGAGGGTTCGGCATATGGTGGGACAAGGTGGGAACATGTTTATGCACGTGTGGCAAAACAAGGCGGGCATATACTTTACTATTGCACATGTGGCGAGAAAAGGTGCGCTATGTCAGGGATTGTTCGTGATACTTGTGTTAGCTTGAGGGAATTCCTTGTTGTTGATATTGTGTACTGGAACACTTACTGTGTGAGTTTATTCGCGTGGAAACTTGTGAGATGAAAATGTATGTGTTGCCCTTTTTCTTCCCTCATGTTTATTGGTTGTTGAAATCATGTTAGGACACCTGCACAAGCATACACGCAGTTAAGTACTACTAATGGATTTAGGGCTCCTTGTTTTTGTCAAGTATAGATACTCTCGTTATGCTTACCGTATGGGTGGGAATGACCCAATTGGCACGTGAGTCGTCCGTGCAGTTAGTACTCGAATGAGGGCACAAGATGCCAAGTGTTAGGGTTCGAATATTGGGACCTGTAAATGGTGATTTGTCCGAGGTTCGGAGCCTCATGGAGATGACTATGAATTTGATGTAGAAGTGGTTGATGTTGTTGAGTCATTACATGTACGTGTTGTATACTTACATGCCTGATTTGTTTGTGTTCTATTCAGTATTTGGCTACTTCGTGGTTTTCCGCCGATACTTATTGTTTTCCTTCTTTATCGAATTCACTGTCTTGTTAGCTATATTGCATAGCCTTATGTGTATATCATTATTTCCCTAATTTCTTATATTGATACTTGTTAAGTTTTATTAGACCAGTGTGTGTCTTGACTAGTCCTTGTCACTACTTCACTGAGGTTAGTCTTGATACTTACTAGGCACCGATGTGGTGTGCTCATACTACTCTTCTACATATTTTTGTGCACATTCCAGGTTTTGCATAGCCGACCGATTGATTGTTAGCAGCACGGTTGCTGTTGTGGAGACTCAAGTTAAAACTGCTTCAGTGTTCGCGGTTTTTGAGTCACCATCTTATATTTCTGTCTGCACTGTTGTACTTCTTTCTGAACTGTGGTATTTTAGGAGTGTTAGTGTAATTTCTTTAAAGCTTATAAGTTGTACTACCGGGTTTGGGAATATGAAATGTATACAAAATTATTTATTTCAGATAATATTAGAACTTTATTCATTATTGTTGTTATTCCGTGAATATTAGGCTTACCTAGTCCTTAAGACTAGGTTCCATCACGATACCCAACGGAAGAAAATTTGGGTCGTGACAAAAACTAGGTAATCCTAACACATACCGAAAATATAATAAATTCTACTAAATAGATGAACATGAACCAGAAATTTCTAAATATTCCAATAGTCTCAACATGATACAATAGCCCAAAACTGGTAGTACAAGTCATAAGTCTTTCTAGGAGTACGTTTAAATAATGAATACATCACTATTCTAGAATAGAAGGAAACAATGAAAATAAATACAATAGAAGGTGACTTCGAAGCCTACAAACGCTCGGTAGGTGCACCTTGAAGTCTCTAGCCATATCAATAATAAGTCTCAAAACTGGCTCGATCCAAAGTACCTGGTTCTGTACAAAAAAATGTGCAGAAGAGTAGCATGAGTACACCATGGTGGTACCCAGTAAGTATCGAGCCTAACCTCGGTAGAGTAGTGACGAGGCAAGGAAAAGACACTAACTGAACGTCTAAACTTGTGTAGGATATGACATAAAGATAATAAGGAAGGAATACCAAAGAAATGCTAATAAAAGACAGAAATCATATTGCAAACAATAGTAACGATAAGGGAAAGACGAGTGGCAAAGATAAATAACCAAGCAATTAAACAACAACATAGTCAGGGTACGTATGAAGTATAAATGTACTCGAGTAGGGAAAACGATGTCAACTCAACCAATCAAGTCATTTTTTATACACAATTCTATAATCCTACTTCTCGAAATCTCATATCATAAATCAAAACTTCCAGACCTTTAACACACATGGCACCTTGTGCCCATTTTTTCCATCTCACTTCGCACAGAGAGATCCATGTGCTACTCAGTACATAATATCCGTGACAAATGCTAATTAGGATGTTCAAGAGACTTTATGTATATATCGAAAAGTAAAACTACACCTTCTGAACCAAGTAGAAAATCAATGGGAAAATAAGTTTATTTTGGAAATCATTTGGGTAATGAAAATAACATTTTCAAATAAATTCAACATCGGATAAGCTATTGAATCTAATATAGAATTTATTAGATTACGATATAATAACAATTCCCTTTTAAGTAAAATAAAAACCTCAGACATGCCAAGGTGATTAAGTTGACAAATCAATTGAAATAAAATATGACAACTATTAGAAATGGGAAGTACCGAAATAATGACAAGTTTTAACTTAAAAGTCACACGAGGTAGCATCATATTAATTCTTCTATCTAAAAGCACTATATTACTAACAACTCAGCAGTATAGGAGGTAATGACTCAACATAGTAATTTCACCTTGAAATCAATTTACCATAATAATAGTATTAGGAAAGAACTCAGGAGATGAAGGAAAGGCAATAAGTCAATGACAATAATTAAATCCACGAAAAAATGGTGAAGAACCGAAAATACAAATTTTCAGAGTCTCGTACGAAAGAATCGAAGTCAATGCAATAAAACATGGAATACAAAACACAAAATATGTTGCGGCGTGCAACCCGCTACCATAAATATCACTATCAAAATTCACCCTTATTCCATCATATCAATTCACCCTTACTCCACCTGTTGTATCATGGAACCCGATCCCACCGTACAATATTAATATCATGACAATAAACAAAATATGTTGCGGTGTGCAACCCAATCCCCCCATATAATATCAATATCATAATTCACCCTTATTTCACCATAACAGTCCACCTTTATTTCACCTGTTGCGGCGTACAACCCGATCCCACCATATAATATCAATATCATAATTCACCCTTATTTCACCATAACAGTCCACCCTTATTTCACCTGTTGCGGCGTACAACCCGATCCCACCATATAATATCAATATCATAATTCACCCTTATTTCACCATAACAGTCCACCCTTATTTCACCTGTTGCGGCGTACAACCCGATCCCACCATATAATATCAATATCATAATTCACCCTTATTTCACCATAACAGTCCACCCTTATTTCACCTGTTGCGGCGTACAACCCGATCCCACCATATAATATCAATATCATAATTCACCCTTATTTCACCATAACAGTCCACCCTTATTTCACCTGTTGCGGCGTACAACCCGATCCCACCATATAATAACAATATCACAATATAAATATCCTCCCTTATTTCACCACATCCCTTATTTCACCTGTTGCAACGTGCAACCCGATCCCCTTTACAATAATTCAAATCAACAACAATAATTCAATAACTCCATTTACAAGAATTTCTACAATCCAGGGTATCAGTACACAATAAAAAAGGAATCACATAAAACCCGGAGGAACACAACAAACTTTACAAAAATGACAGGGTATGTAAGGTACGTGATAACTAAGTATGCAATCACAACAATTAGGACGGTAGGAGATAAGTACAAGACATAGAATAAACTTAATAATTAAGTGGTAACAAGACAATAAGGAAGATAATAACTTCAACTAAGACATATAAGGCCAAATAACGAGTAAGAAGTACAATAAGTGCTAACACTGTCAAATAAAGCATGTAAGAGTAGACTAACAACGAGATACCACATGTTATGACAATTCAATTAAAGTCATGAAAAGACATTAGACAACCTAAATTGGGAAAATACCACATATATATCGTGTACTCACTCGTAATCTTACGTACACGGCTTTAACATAACACGATAGCACAATTTACTCAATTCCTAAGGGGTAGTTTCCCCCACACAAAGTTAGGCAAGACACTTAGCTCAATTCGGCCAACTCAATACTCAATTTAGCTTTTCCTTTACCAATTCACCACCGCTTAGCTCAATCTAGCCAAAGACGACATAAATACATCAAACAATGCAAGAGAAAATAATTTCAATTAACAAAGCTATGATCCTTATACAATTTGTAAAAACTCAACCCCAAGGCCCGCACCTCAGAATCTGATAAAATTCGCAAAACCCGAACACCCATTCTGATTCGAGTTCAACCATACCAAAATTATCAAATTTCAATACCAATTCTTCCGTCAAATCATCCTTTTACATTTTGAAAGGTTTCACAAATTTTCCCCAAATTCCCAACTTAATTCACTAATTAAATGATGAAAATAACAATGGATTCATGAAATATGATAAGATTCGGTAGAGAACACTTACCCCAAAGATTTGCTTGAAAAACACATGAACAATCTCCTAATGTCGAGGTATACAACTCCCAAAATGATAAAAATGGCTAACCCTAAAAATGAAGTTCTTACATTTTGCCCAGATGTTAATGCATCGCGATCGCGGAACAACACTCGCGATCGCGAAGAAGAAAAATGAAGGCTGCCAAAATCGTTCTACGCGAACGCAACAGCGGGCTCGTGAACACGGTGAAAAAAACCTAGATCTTTCACGAACGCGAAGAGAAATCTCCTGATGACCCAAATCCGCCTTAACTCTACACGATCGCGGACCTGTGAGCGCGAAGGCGAAGGCGAAGGCGAAGGCGAAGGCGAAGGCGAAGGCAAAGATCTTCCAACCTTTGCCAACGCGAAGGAAAAAATGTTGTCTGCCTCCAAATACACTACGCGAACGCGAACGCGATCACTTCATCATGAACGTGATCACTTCATCGCGAACATGATGAAGAACACCAGACACCAGCAGAATCATCAGTATAAAATAGGAGGAATGGCCAGTAGTCCATCTGAAACGCACCCGAGGCCCCCGAGACCCCGTCTAAACACACAAACAAGTTCCATGACTTAACATAGACTCGCTCGGGTCTCAAATCACATCAAACAACGTCAAAACTACGAATCACACCATGAATGAAACTCATGAACTTTCAAATATTCCAACTTCTACAACTCACGTCGAAACCTACCAAATCAATCCGGAATAACATCAAATTTTGCAGACAAATCCCAAATGATATAACAGAGTTGTTCCAAGTTTCGAAACCAAAATTCAAACCCAACAGCCCTAAAGTCAAATTATTTTCAAACCTAGGAAAATTCTAAACCTTTAAATTGCCAACTTTTACCAAATGATGCTGAAACCTTTTAGAAAGATCCAAATGAAATTCCGGGCATGCTCCCAAGTCCAAAATCACTATACGGACCTACCAAAACCATCGAAACTCCGATCCGAGGTCAAATACTCCAAATTCAAACCTTGGTTAATTCCTTCAACTTCGAGCTTCTCAAATGAGAGTTTCCCCTAAAAATCTTTTCCGAACCTCTCAGAAACCTCAACCGATGATGTACGCAAGTCATAATACACTGTGTGAGACTAGCCGTGACCTCAAACTGCCATGCTGGATGCAGTTTCTCAAAATAACCAGTCGGGTCGTTATATATGCAATCGCAACCTTCTTCATGTGATCACGATGAACAACACTCGTGACTAGCTCCTGCTTCAATTCATCTTCGTGAACACGACATTCCTCACGCGTTCGCGATGTACTGCCGTCCAAAGATTCCGGATTGAGTTCCTCCCCACGTTACCGCATAACACAAAATATCAACTGTCCAATTAAGCCTACGCGATTGTGAACCTATCCACGCCATCGCATAGAAAGAAACCAAACCCGTGCACTAGAAAAACTTCAGCAAAACTCGAAGTCCAAAATTCGATCGGTTACCCATCTGAACATCACTCGAGGCCCCTAGGACCTCAACCAAAAATACCAACAAGTCCTAAAATATGATACGAACTTAGTCGATGCATCAAATTACATTAAATAGCATTAAAAACACGAACCGCACGCAATTCAAACCTAATGAAAACTAACAAACTCCAACTTTGATATTTGATGCCGAAACCTTTCAAATCACGTCTGTTTGACCTCAAATTTTGCACACAAGTCACAAATGACATAAAGGACCAATCAAAATAAAACTGGGTTCTGACCCCGATTTCAATATTGTCAATTCCCGGTCAAACTTCCGAACCTTCTAATTCAAACTTTCGCCATTTCAAGCAAAAATTAACTACGGACTTCCAAATAAATATCCGAACACACTCCTAAGTCCAAAATCACCATACGGGGCTATTGGAATCATCAAAAGTCTATTCTGGAGTCGTTTACACATAAGTCAACATCCGGTCAATAATTTTAACTTAAGCCTTAAATCGTGGAACTAAATGTTCCAATTCATTCCGAAACTTCCCCAACAAATCACATAATCGTAATTGAGCATAAAATATTCAGTAAATGGGGAAACCAGGTTGTAATACTCAAAATGACCGCCCGGGTAGGTACACTTATAAACGTAGGAATAGCCTTGTTCTCCAAGCTTACGACGACTAACTCACGAAGTAGCTTAACACATGAAAACACGGGGTGTAACAGAAAATATGGACTATTGTATTTCATTTATTATATGAATGAGGTATGTAACTCTTTAATTTAATTAGAAACCAAGTTCAATAATCTGTGACCATACAAAGAAAAATTTAAACCTACTAAAAATAATTTTTAACTATTTGTAATAGTAAGAAGAACAACTTATGTATGTATAAAGACATATTCCTGACTGATAAACAACAAAAGAATACAAACAAAATCTTTGACCCTGTTCTTTTGCATTTCTCAATTGTAGTGTTGGTTGATTTTCCCTGCAAAAATAACATATTTCATGAGTTAAATTTGGGCTAATACATGATTTGGGCTGCTAATTTCTGATGGGTTAAGTCGGGCATAACCCAAATCGGCCGATCATCAAAATCGATCTTGCCTAAATCCATTGAAACTTAGGCCGGTTATATGGGTTCGCGTCAGCTTTGCCACCCCTACATGTATATGAGACTCATTAGTATCTTCTCGACGCGCTTGCGGCTTCCTTAAAGTCATATAAAAAAAACCTTCTCTAACATATATTTCACTGCTAATGACGTCCAAAAAAGACTTTAACATGTTCGACCAATCTTAACTAGCTATAGCGTTAAAACATTTTCTTAAAGGAATTTTTATATGGTATAACTAACATCTACTAGGTATTTACCCAGGGGCGAGTCAACATAGTTGGTGGCCTAAAGCAAAATTTGGAGAAGAGGTTTTAATTTTTAAAAAAATATTTTTTTATATATTATTTGAAGTTTATTTTCCCTTTTTAGATGAAAAAATATTAATAATTTTCTTAAAATCTAGTTATTCTAATAATTTTTTTTAACTGATAATATTGCTAATCCAGTACATTTAGCTTCTCGTGAGACATTGTTGATCCTATACATGATTTTATTAATTTTAATTTGAAAAAACTTTTCTCCTCGAATGTAATTATTATAGTAATAATATTCTATAAGAAATATAGGCATTTGGCAGAAAATCAAGTCTTGTTATCTTATTAACTTTATTGATTAGAGTCTTATCTTATACTTGTAATATTTCCTTTAGTGCTACATGATTTAAAAATTAGGTCTAAATTATCATATCAGAGTAGCTATTATATTTTAATCGAGGCTAAGTCAATACTTTTTTTAAAATATTTATCATCTTGTGACCTCAATGTTTACCTACCAAATAAAAAATAAAAAATATTTCTATAAGTTCTGTATATTCAAATATCAACTCTCAACATCACTAACAAATTAAATTTTCTTTTCTTTTTTGTATTAGAAATTGTAATTTTTAACCTTAAGATAATCAAATTTTAATATAAAAATTTAATTCATAAAATTACTGCCAAAGAGAAATGGGCACCCAAAATTTGGGGGCCTAAACCGACTGCGTGGTCTACCTTTCAGGCGACGTTGTATTTACCATCAACAACTATAGTTTGAAATAATTAAATACATAACTAATGTTTGTATATTATAGCAAATTTACCATCCACATAATTTTCAAATCTCTCTCTCCTCCTCACGACCCTAAGAACCATACTTATTGCTTTTTAGTGACAGAGCCTACAACAACCGGTGGCGATAAGATTTTACCGGTTGCTACTCATCTTTTGAGACAAGAATTGGACTTTTAGGGACAGTTTTTCTCGACTCTAAAGGCTAGTTTTCGTGTAGTGCACTTAGGTAAAAACTTATCCAGATTTTGTACTTAGATCATATTAGGTATACTAAATTACCATTATAAGTCATAAACTAAAGTGCGAATGTGTACTAATGATCTATAGTTTAGTGATAAGTGTGTATATTGGAGACGTATAACATGTACTCAGTGAGTTGATGAAAAAATTGATTGTGAATAAGTTTTTACCGCTTGACTCCCTCTGTGAATTATATATCAAAACATCAAAATGTTCAGTTTTCGTCTTCCTAGCCAATTCTATTGATTTCTAAATTTCACAAAAAAGCCAACATCCCTCTCATTAAGTATGCTTGTATTTATATCACAACCCAAAATCTACAAAGGTCATGATGGCGCCGGACACCACCGTCAGGCAAGCCAATCGTTAAATAGTCGAAATAAATTTCTGTTTTAACATTTATGAATAATCATTTCCTTTCACTTAATTACATATTAACTAAATAAAATCTGTTAAGTAAAACAATGGTTTGAATATTATATTTTAGCCGATATATCCTAACACATCCCAGAACTCGGTGTCACAAGTACATGAGAAATTTTCAAAGAATTTATACAATCAGCACAAAGCTTGTCTGAAATATAAATTGGACAAGGAATTTAAAATGAAAATAAATACAGTATGAGGGAGACTCTGTCAGCTGCGGATCGCCTCCGGATGGTGCAGCTCGCCTAAGTCTCCAAACCAGCCTTGTCACTATGAACGTACCTCTGCAATAAAAATGCACAGCAAGTATAACATGAGTACAAAAATAATGTGTACTCAGTAAGTCACCTGCCTAACCTCAGAGAGGTAGGGACGAGAGGTCGAATTAGACACTTACTAAGGTCCAACAACTTAATTTAACAACATAGGATGAACACGGTAAGCATGTAAAGGTAGTAAAGCAGCAAATATATAAGGCACTGAAATCCAAGTAAATACTGGAAGTAAATAAACAGTTACTGCTTCCTCATTTTCCCTCAAATGTCTTAATAAAGCAATTACTTCTTTATCTTCCCCCAAATTACTTATCACTCCAAAGATCCATGAAAGAAAATATTTAACAATTTAGCATGCACATACGTGATAAGGACAACCGGCCTGAGCCATCATAATAATTATCTCTGTGCACTGTTGTGGATCGAACGGCCCGTACCATAAGTGCACCTTTCAAATAAAATAATCATGTCTATGCATTGTAGAGGGTCGAACGGCCCGAACCATAAGTGCATATTTCAATAAAATAATCATATATGTGCACTAGGATCGAATGGCCCTTACCATAAGTGCATCTTTCAATCCGCCGTGGCGTACGACCCGCTCCCATGAGAGTGGGGGGTGGGGGAGGAAATAATACTCCGCTCGCGGAATGTAAATTTCGAAGCGGTCACATGCATACATGCACAATCAACAATCCACCCTGAATACATCGGGAAAAAAAATACTCAAGTAAATGACAGATTTCTCTTTTAAAAACCACAAAATAGTATTTAAATCATTTCTCAAAATTCATTGACAAGTTTTTATACTGTTTAATAATATAACCTTATCCGAAAATACAATGCCCGCGAGGGAAATCAATTCTATTTTTAGATGATTAAGAAAATAAACTCTAGTCTTCCTTAGTCATTCAATAAAAAGTTCGATTATATTAGCAGTCTAATGTTACAGACAAGATCATAGGTACAATAGGTAATGCATGCTAGTGGGTCCTAGGCTACCCGGACATGTCATAATAGTAGCTACGCACGGACTTCTGTCACCACGTGCGTATGTAGCCCCCGCAGATAGTAACACATACTTAATTAGTTCACCTAGGGGGACAATTCCCCCTCACAAAGTTAGAAAGGAGACTTACCTCACTCCGAAATTCCATAACCGGCCTCCAAGCCCTTCCGATGACTCAAATCGTTGCACAACGCTCCGAAACTATCCAAACAACGACAAACCAATGAAAATATACTCTAATATTTTCAACAATTCCAAATTATATAATTTCTCAACTCCCCTCAGTGAAATGACCAAAATGCCCTTGAGCCCACGTGCCCGGAATCCGAAATTTCTCGAAGATAAATTCTACCCATAGCTTTACTAGTTCAAATATACAATTTACTCTAAATTCCATGCTCAAATTCGTGGCTAAAAATCTAAATTACCATTTTCTAGGTTTCTTTAATATTTCCCAATTTCCCACCAATTTCCATGTCTAATTCCATGTGTATACTTGTATTTAACTTTACAAAAAAAAAAAATTATTTACCTAGTGGTGCTCGATGGAAAAGCCCTCTTGAAGCTCCTCAAAATCGCCCACATCCATGAAACAAATGAAGGAAATGGCCAACATTTCGCATATAAATTAATCTGCCCAGGCCCTAATTTACTCTCTGCGTTCGCATACCCCTGAACACGTTCGCATAGCTTCCTCGAGCCAACACTCCGCGTTCGTGGTCCCCTCCCCGCGGTCGCATAGGCCAAAGGGCCCCCCGCTCCCCCTTCCTCTATGCGTTCACACACCTTACCTCGCGTTCGCGTAGAGATCACACCCAAGCCACCACGTTCACACTCCCTTCTCCGCAAACGCACAAGCCAATCCAGCGGCCCTCAAATTTCCTTCTATGCGATCGCACACAAGGGACCGCGATCACATAGCACACCAGATACACCCTAAGACAGCAGCAGCAAAACGGAAAAAAATTGTCCGAAACACACCCGAGGCCCCCGGGACCCTGTCCAAATCACATGACGCAGCCCCATAACATCCCACAGACTAGCTTGAGGCCTCAAATCACATCAAACAACGCCGAAACCACGAATCGCACTCAAATTCAAACTTTATGAACTTTAAAATTTTAAACCTCCACATTTGATGCCGAAACCTATCAAATCACGTCCGATTGACCTCAAATTTTGCACGCAAGTCATATTTGACATTACAGACCTGATCCAACTTCCGGAATCGCATTCCAACCCCCTATATCAAAATTTTCACTTCTGGTCGGATTTCTCAAAAATCTTCAAATTTCTATCTTTAGCCAAATGACTTCGAAATGACCTACGAGCATCCGAAATCACTTCCGATCGCGCTCCCAACTCTAGAATTACCATACAAAGCTATTCCCAGAATTGTAATACCAAACGGACATCAATAACTCTGAAATGCCTTACAGCCCAAATATATGAAATTCTTCTAAAATGCTGTCTTCTATAATATACGCTGAAACGCTCCCGGGTTATCCAAAACCCGATCCGGACATACGCCCAAGTCTGAAATCATCATACGAACTTGCAAGAACCTTCAAATCCTGATTCTGGGGTTGTTTACTCAAAATTCCAATCTTAGTCTGTTTCTCCAACTTAAGGCTTCTGAAATGAGAATTTTCTTTCCAAATCAACTCTAAACTTTGCGAAACTAAATTCCGACCACACCTACAAGTCATAATACCTGAAATGGAGCTGCTCACGACTTCAAACCGCTGAACGACGCGCGAGAGCTCAAAATGACCGATCGGGTCGTTACAGTTTATTACTAATAGTAGAACTTTCCCAGTCCGGAGTTGAAAAATATTAGAATTTTTTTGCGCATGAAAGATGTTTATAATTTTTAAAAAATGAGGGTAAACCGAATACATATGTCTTGTAATAAGTTTCAAAATTAAGTCGTAAGGAGCAGAAAATACTATTATAATTTTGACACAAGTAAACATGTAGAAAAGCATGCACACATGAATTATTTATTTATGTTTTCCAACTATTCTCGAATCTGGGTGTAGAAAAAGTTGAAAAAAGGTGTAGAAAAGAAAATAGTAAGTATTTTTTAAATCATGTATGCATAATTTTCAAAATATTATTCGAATCTCACCGCGATGGTAAGACCTTACGTATATAATAGAAGAACATATGTGAATAAAGTACAAACGTTTATTGCTTTACTAAATGATGCCTTATATGATTGATATACTTGCACTTCTGACGTGTCATTGACTATGATCATTTTGTTTTATTTTCTTCTTCACTCTTCACGTACTAAAATACACTTACACGAGTTTTGGTTAGCAGTTAAGCGTATTTAATATTTAGCCAAAGTTGAAGACTAATAATTTGACTCATTATATTATTTAACATGAAGTTAATAAATTTAAAAAAATTATAGGTAAATCACAAAATATCGAAATCAAAACTATCACACATTTTACGGAAAAAATAAATAAATTGTTTTGAAGCTTCCTCGTACATAATTTTTCTAAAGAGCCTCAGAACCTCATAGAAAGTGTAAAATTGAAAAGGCCTTTCATCCATTACTTTTGTAAATCAAGATCATGCAACTGCTCTTTTGTCTTTCTTATAATCTATTACTCGTCGCAAGGCGAAATAAATTAAAAAAAAAATAACCGATAAATTAGTAACCATAATAATAATAATAAAATTATTATTATTTTAAGATTATGAGAATTCAAAAGATGATCTCCTTGGTGGGAACACAACTATAAATTCCATTCACGGAGAGAGTTCAATACTATTTACAAATAAAGAATAATATGATTTACAGTAAATAAAAATACGTGTTGAGTGAAACTAACCCAATAATTAAGAAAAAAAAAAAAATTAATTTCAATTATTTAACAAATTAATCTTTCAAAACAAACATTCTCTTCTCTCTCATGCAAGACCCTACGTTGAAGGCCTAAACCCTACCATTCATGGCTGTTCGGGCCACTAGTTAGCCTCCTTCCTAGGTTGGCCAGTCGTCCAGAAACCTTAAACAACTTCCCAAACACCTACAAACCCTACTTCGATCCCTAACTATGCAAACTCTTACAGCCTCAAACATTAAATGCCCCTATGTAGCCACCATAAATCTGAAGCTAGTTGAATACTTACATGGAGAACTAGTGGTGCGATGGAAAAAATCGAAGTTAAACAATCAATAATGCAACAAGGATTACATCTTGCAGTTCTGGGCAAGTTTTCCTATAGAAAACCAGTAATACAAGAGTTAAGGAAGGTTATCCCAATTCAATATGAATTAAGAGGCCCATGCTTAGTAAGTTTGATTGAAGATACTCATATTTTGATCAAGCTGTCGTTAATGGAGGATTACATTCACTTGTTGTCCAAGCCGGCATTTTATTTAAAGGCACAAGGTGATTTTTGGTAGATGAGATGTACTAAATAGAGTCCATGGTGGAAACCTGATGAGGAAACTCCCATTGCAATTGCTTGAATATCGTTTCTAGACCTTCCTTCCAATGTTTTTGGTAAGGACTTCGTGTTTTCATTAGCTAATACAGTTGGTAGGCCTCTTCATGTTGATTTGGCCACTCAAAAGGGCACAAGACCTATTTGTGCAAAGGTCAAAGCAGAGGTGAATTCTTTAAAAAAACTGCCTAAAAGGATTAAGATCATTGAAGAGGAGGATGAAACTGGTCCCGAGGAATATAAATGGGTGAAGATCAAGTACGACTACATGCCTAATTATTGTAAAACTTGCATGAAACAGGGGCATAATGAAAGTGATTGTTGGGTGATTCATCCAAAGCTTCACAAAAACTTTAATGAAGAAAGTGATCAAGGCATTGAGAAGAATATTATTGTGCAAAGTGATGTTGTTGGAACAACTGCAGCTTCTACGAAGGTCCTAACAAGTTGAAAAATACTTGGCAAGCCAGTGCCAAATGCTACAAAGAATGAATGGATGCAGAGGAGTAAGAATAAATATAAAAGGGATAGTATGGGTTATATAATTGAAGAGGCTGTGAATGGAGATATTACGAACGCTCAAGATTTAAAGGAGATGAAAGGCAAGGACTTAAATGCAAAATATGATGATGTTAGGAAGAAAAAATCTAATGCCCCAGTGCAAACTAGTAATAGTTTTGCATTGTTAGAAGAATGTGAGATTGAAGTTCAAAAACAAATAAAGAAGGAAGCAGTGGAAAAGGTGTTAAACAGGAGAAGGTTGAGGCAAAAGAGGTGAATTCTACCTCTATAAGGAAAGGTACTCCAAAAAAGACAGGAGTTCAAAATCTGGCAACGAAAATTCCTAGTCCTAGTGATGTTGGGATTGGGATTGATGAGGCAGATAAAAAGGAATCCACCATTGAGTCGGTTCATAGGAGATTTGGAACAAGTAAGGAGGAACTGAGAGAGATGAATGTTACATTGAATCATTCTTGCCCATCACAAATTTTGGATGATTCAAAGGAGAATGAAACTAATACTGAGGTCAGTTCTGATAGAAGGCTATGGAGTGATGAAGTAGAGATCATGGAGGCTGAAGATAGGACAAAGAGTAGAACAAAAAACAAGGATAAAAGAAAAATCATGAGTGAGAAAGAAACATCAGCTGTAACAGCTGGCGGAGCCTCAACTAAGAAGAAAGCCAAAGGAACAGTAACTCCCAGAGAAACTATCCACAATGTTGATCAATTTGGAGTGATTCCGGTGGAGATTTTGGGGTAGGAAAAGGGTGACAAGGTAGATGTTAATGTTTCTAATGATACAGTAATGACAAATAAACAAGCAGTTCAAAGAAAGACTACTGAACTCAATGAAACAATAAAATCTGGGCAGCTGCTATAGTGATTCCTGGAAATCCCAATCTGAGAGATGTGTATACACTGCAATTCAAAGAAATTCGGGAGGATATGAGTAAAAAAGATTAAATATTGGGGTATTGAAGGAATATACAAATAGGTGTCATGATCAAGTTGAGTTGTATGTCAATACAAGGAGTTAACTTGGCACAACAACAATGCCATTCAAATTGCAGCACCTACAACTAAGGATCCGAGATTGTTAGCTGGGAAAACATTTAGTGTCACCAGTGACATACTAGCAAAGGAAGTTCTCATTAAAAACAAGGGTCAAAAGGAGCTTGGGATGATTGCCAAAAACCATGAACCAAACCTGTTAGCTCTTCAAGTGATAAGTGATGTCAATGAAGATCAAGATAAATTAGGTGAAGATATTGAGGAAGATTCAACAGATGTAAATCTTCAACAATTAGTAAGAGTTGGGGATATATCACCTAAGAGTATAGACAGGAAGAAGTCAATTAGAAAGCCTACAAGGAAACAGAAGAAGGACATCAAGGATAGTGTACCTCAAAGGGTGCAACCAAAGAGGGTAGTGATCTTTACTTCCAAATAATCATATGGATAATGCTCTAGTTTGAAATATGAGGCCGATTAACACACAAACAACTTTCAATTGGTTAATTAATCTACATAAAAAGTACAACTTCTATTTGATAGGTTTGATAGAACCTTGGAAAAATATGAATAATCTTGAGGAGTATAGAAGGAAGTTGGGGATTAAGTCTGCTTATGCTAATATGAATGACAAGATATAGGATTTTGTGGGCGAAGATATAGAGGTTGACATTGTGATGAACATGGAACGACAAATGATGCTTAAGCTGTTTCACAGAAATATAAAGAAGGAATTATATGTGACATTAGTCTATGCTAAATGTGATGCCACAGAAAGAATTGAACTGTGGAATTCAATGTATCATTTAGCCTCAAATATCGAATCTCCTTGGATTGTTGGAGGAGATTTCAATGTGATTTTATAAGAGGAAGGGAAATATGGAGGACTACCTATTTATCTAAGTGAAATAGAGGACTTTGCTCATTGTGTGGATACATGTTCATTATATGACCCAGGCTTCAAGGATAGCTTGTAAACTTGGTGGAATGGTAGATCTGATATTGACTGCATATTTAAGAGGCTTGATAGATACTTTGCAAATCAACAATTCCTTGACCTGTTCCCAGTACTTGAAGTAAAACACCTGATCAAGTATGGTTCTGACCATGCTCCCCTCCTACTTTCCTGTAACATTGGTACAGTACAGATTAAGAAACCATTCAAATATTTTAATTTTTGGGCTAATCATGAACCGTAAAGGTGGTAAAGGAGAATTGGGTGGCTGAAGACATGGGAAATCCATTCATTCTATTTCACAATAAGTTGTAGAAGGTGAATGAAGCTTTGGCAGTGTGGAGTAAGGAGACATTTGGAGACGTATTTAAGCAAATTGCATCACTGGAGGATGTCATTAAAGTACATGAGGTGGAGTTTTAACTGAATCCAACAACACAAAATAGAGATAAATTATATAAGGTTGAAGCTGATCTTACAAGATATTATCAACTTGAGGAGGAATTTTGGAGGCAAAAGGAAGACATGGAGTGGTTTAAAGATTGAGATCGAAATATAAAATTCTTTCATGCTCATGTCAGAGGGAAAAGGAAAAGATTGCATGTCAATAGAATACTAGATGATAATAGCAATTGGATAGAGTCACAGGAAGAAATGGCAAAGGAAGCAATTGATTTCTTTCAAGCATAGTTTAATGAAGAAAGAATTCCAACAAACTTTGACATTATACAACATATACCAAAGATGATCACTGAAGAGCAAAATTAAAGGTTGTGGGCTGAACCTACAATGGAGGAAGTCAAGGCAATAAATTTGGATTATATGGAGATAGTGCCAATGGTCCAGATGGATTCACTGGCCAGGTTTAACAAGTTAGCTAGGAAATAATATGTGGAGATATACTCAATATGGTCAAGGCTTTCTTTTGTGGTGCTGAGCTTCCCAAATTCATCACTCACACAAATCTAGTATTGCTGCCCTAGAAGAAGATTGTAGCTATATTTTTAGACATGAGGCCAATCAGTTTGAGTAATTTTTCAAACAAAATCATATCCAGAGTTGTTCCTGAGAGACTAGTAGATATACTGCCTTTTTTAATATCTCAGGCTAGTTTTGTCAAAGGAAGGAGCATTGTGGAGAATATTTTATTAACTCAAGAGATCATAACTGACATTATATTGAGAGGGAAACCATCCAATGTTATTATCAAATTGGACATGGAAAAGGCATATGATAGAGTCTCATGGCTATTTTTGACAAAGGTCCTACGGCAAATGGGGTTTGGAGAGGTGTTCATTGACATGATTTTTAGGCTAGTGTCAAACAATTGGTACTTTGTTCTATTGAATGGGCAAGCCAATGGTTTCTTCAAATCATCAAGGGGAGTTAAGCAAGGAGATCCTCTTTCTCCTTCATTATTCATTCTAGCTGTTGAAGTACTTGGAAGGGCCTTGGATGCCTTGTTTGACAATCCTGACTTCATAGGATTTGGTATGCCAAAGTGGAGTAAAAAATCAACTATTTATCATATGCAGATAACACAATTATTTTTTGTTCTTCTCATTATGGGGCATTGCAGCTTATCATGAATGTATTAGAGGTATATGAGGCTGCTATCTAGTTAGAATATCAATAAGGAAAAGTCTTCTTTTTTATATGCATCAAGGAGTGCCTGCAAAAGAGGCAAACACAATATTTGATCCCAATATTTCAAAGAAATACCTTTTCATTCACATATTTGGGATGCCCTATATCATATAGCAGGAGGAAGAAAGAGTTCTACTATCATCATTGAAAGGTAAGTTATTATCAATAGGTGGCAGGGCAGTTTTGATATCACATGTACTTGAGATCATGCCAATTCATCTCTTATCAGCTATAAAATCCACCAGTACATGTGATCAATCAGTTGCACAAGATGTTTGTTAGGTTCTATTGGAGTAATTCAGGCAATGAAAAGGCTAGACATTAGGCTTCATGGGACAATTTGTGTTTAACTAAAAGAGAAGGAGTTCTTAGAGTCAGATCATTACATGATGTGTCGAAGGCATTGTTTGCAGGTGGAACTACAGGACAAAAGATACACTACGGTCTACATTTATGAGGATAAATACAGCAAGAAATTAATGAGGTGCTAGTTCCTTGGAGAAATGGATCCCAGGTTTGGAAGAAAATGATACAAATGAGAGAGGAATTGAAGCGTTAAGTGTGGTGGCAATTAAATAATGGAAGCTCATATTTCTGGTATGATAATTGGGCCGGACTTGGTGCACTGTACCATGTTTCAGGTTCAGATCATTGGTGTGATGAATCCATAAAATATGTGGATGAGGTGATGAAGAATGAGACATGAAATGAAGTGTTGTTGAGGGAGCAATTGTCTGAGAAGATAGCTGAACATAGCTTAGAAATATAGCACCTACTGAACATCAATCAGTGAAGGATAAGCCCTGGTGAAAGCTAGAAATGAATGGTAAATTTATAGTGAAGTCAACTTGGCATTACATATGGAAGAGAAGAGATGGGAGCAAGTTATACAAGTTTATGTGGGTGAAGGGATTGCCTTTCAAAGTTAGCTTCCTCATGTGGAGATTATGGAACGCAAAGCTACCTTTAGATGATTGGTTCCAAAGACGGGGGTACATTAAAACTTCAAGTTGTTGGTGTTGTAGGCATCCTAAAGAAGAAACATTACCTCATGTCTTCTTGACATCACCAGCTGCTAGGTTTGTGTGTGGAATTATTTTTGTGCACCTGTTGGGATCAAAACACAAGGCAAGCAGTTGGTACAATTGATAAATTAATGGTGGAACAAATCAGGAAATACAAGTTTGAAGGCAGTATATCAAGCAATGCTAAGCTTGATTGTCTAGCACCTGTGGAAAAGGATGAATTCTGGAAAGCATGGGAAAACTATATCTTTTAATAGACTGATTTATCAGATTTCAAACTCCATCCAACTGTTATTGAAAATAAGGTGACCAGGCATCAAGGGTGTCACAATAAATTGGCCTGACTTACATGAGAAGTTAGCCAACCATGTTCCAAAACTGAGATATACAAAGGTTATGTGGCAATTACATCCTGTGGGTTAGATAAAATGCAATATTGATGGGGCTTATAGAGGAGAAAAAGATGGAGCTTCACATGGGTTTTGTATAAGGGATGGAATAGGGGACCTCATCTATGCTCAGGCAGATGCAGTAAAGGAAGCAACAAAAAATATAGCTGAGGCACAAGCAATTCTTGAGGCCCTAAGGTACATTGTTCAAATGCCATTCCCTCCATGTATAATTGAAACTGATTCATTGCTTATGAAGAATGTGATGGATGATACTTGAAAAACACCTAGGAGCATAGCAAAACCAGGTAGATGAAATCAAATCCTTATTGTCTAGGGGTGTATACCATCTAATTCATGTGCTGAGGGAAGATAATAAGTTAGCTGATCATCTAGCTAACTTGAACATGGATCAGCAACATATACAACAGGTACACTCATTTGGGGAACTAGACACACAAGGGAGGAAGATACTAAACGATGATAAACTCCAAATACCATACTTGAGGGTAAGAGTTGTCAAGCCAAATGCTAATTGATGAAGGAACTAATTGACATGGGAAGTGAAGGGGAGATCATAATAAAGAGGAGAAGGAGGAGAAAGTATTATGGAGGAATAAGGCAAAAGATAGGGAAAGGAGAAAACAAGACACTTCCAACTAAATCTTAAGGGAGGAGAGGAAGAAGGAGTTTTATCTCTAACATGTTTGTTATTCTTGCAGGTACCTTGGAGAGGGTGTGGCTCTATATTTTGGCCAAACCTAGTAGGGTGGTATTAGTATCTTTGATACTCAACTCCTATAGTTGTAATAACTACATAGGGAAACTCGATTATTATATCAAAAATGCAAAGACAAGGCAGTGCACAAGCCTATTACATAATTCATTGCCATACTCGATGTGGAGGGCATGGGAAGAGATATACAAGGGAATTCATATCCCTTTTCATCTACCATTTACTGAGGATCACACAAGATTCAAAACACATAGCCCATCAAGTCTCAAGTGCAAGTGTGACACGCAAGGATTGTCCATTGCCTATATTAGGTACGTTTGACCATGGTTTTGTACAGCTTTAGGCGGGCAGTTTCAGAGATTTTCGGAGGAGCTCCCATGTAAATGATACATATACTACACATAAGGAACCTACATATAACAGGTTTGGTACAAGTCCATACAGGTATGATCATGTTTTTTGCGACAAAGTCATAACTACGCCCATCCTACTTTGAACTAAACAGGTATTGTAGGATGCATTACGTGCAAATTTGGAAACATGATATCATGTTCAAGCTTAGATACCAGTTATAGACATCACATGACGATCCCAACTAACCAAGACATAATGTGTAACTACTTAGATTCAAACGAAGTAAATGCAGTCTTGTCAAAGAGATGTTGCAAGTTGAAGTCTGTTAGATTGATTCAAGATTTATGGTTATTAGATTTTCTTGTACTACCAAAGGATTGTATCACACAGGACTTTGACAATAGGTTTCATGTACGTTCATATTTTATGCACTTACATTTTGTAAGATCTCCAGACACTTATTATTTTATTTTGGACTAACTTAATAAAAAGACCACTAGGCAACCGGCCAAGTGGTATATTAGCCACAAAAAAAACCAATAATCAATATAGAAATTAAAAACCTTGTTAATATTCAAACAACAAAGTAACTAATAATTTCACTTTGAGTTTTAATTCAACCTCACAATCCTAGTATAATTACGAAAAAGGAAAAACCTTGGAAAAAGAATAAAAAACCAATCAAGTTTATTGAAGCAGGAAAAAACCTTAACAAGGAATCAAATTACCTTAAGAAGATAAAATACAAAGGAGGAGGTTCTTCCTTTCTCACAATATCAAAATTTCATCCAAAAGCCTTATAAAAGTCCCCAAAAAACTAGCCTTAACCCAATTTAAGAAAAGCAAAAAAAAAAAGTCCACCTCAATGATCTTAAACCAGGTCATTGATCTGGAGTCTTTCCATTGCCACTCCTAGCCAAATAACTAATGTAGAACCACATCATTGATTTGGAATAGATTTTAGCACAAATTAAACTTGACTTTTAGCAGCTCTTTGGGTGTATATATGTTGACTTCAAATTATCTTCTAATGTTGTCACAAGTACGTTAAAATATTTATATTGCATCTCCGAGCCTTTTAGTTTATCTTCTAGCAGAATGTACTTCTTAATATTAAATTAAGTCTCGCTATTCTTGAAGCTCTTTACGATGCGACCTAATCATATGACATATATGAGACTCATTAGTAGCTTCCTGACGTGCTTTCGGCTTCCTTTGAGTGTTATCAAATCAACCTCCAACATGTATTTCACTTTTAATGAAATCCAGAAAAGACCTTAACACGTTAGGTTAGGCTCGGAATCTGACAATCAAGGAACGAAGATTGATCCTAGGTCCTACCGAGCTAGAACCCGGGGTCAGAACACCTGCTTTCGAGAACATTGAGTCTGTGACCCCGAAGTCAACCCTAGCCCCAAACTATCTCGAAAAAACATTGTTAGCATCACCAACAGAAGACCGAAATATCCACGACCGGTTGGATATTACAGTGGGAATCTCGGTGCATACCAGCAAGAAACTGACAATCAGCAAATCAAGAGATTTTTTTACCTTTTATAGAATTGTACCTAAAGTAGGACTTCTCTACTATATAAAGGGGGTCTGATAATTCATTGAACACATTGTATAACGCATTCCAAAGAAATACATTATCATTTTTGCTCTTTAAGCTCTTGATCTTTTGTATCTTGACACCGACCGAAGTGTATCCAACTCGAGGGTGATCAACCTTCCATGGATGAGAGTGTTAAATTTGTGTTGTTTGACTTTACTCTATCATTGTTTATTTAAAGCGAAATTTAATTTATCATTTGTGTCAAGTTAATCCACGTATCCTTAAAACCACTTACAAATTCAATTGTTATCCGATTTTGAGGGTAAACATTTTGACGCCCACCGTGGGGCTAAGGATAATAATGGTTATTTGATAAAAATCTCCATAACACACACTACTTTACACTTGTTCTTTGAAGTGTCTCTAATTTCAGCACCTATACATGTTGACAATGAGTCTAGTCATCACGGTGAAAATAACAGCATAGCGCCTGGTGACGAGGTACTGCCTGTTGATCCCATCAGAATTTCGGCCGCAGACCCGATGGAGGCTAATTCACATGTGGCTATCAACACCAGACCTGACTACCGTACCCTGAGAATAGCGTCTGTGGTGGAGCCCGATCGGCGGCTCCAAATACACAAAACATTGGAGGAGGCGGGATCAGTTTACAAGTGATCTTTGAAATACTGTAGGCTCAACAGGCGACGATAGCTTAATTACAGAACCAAAGCTGCGCATCGAGTAGAGTTGAACCCGATCCACCTCGGGAAGTCACCCACAGGGATGAACCGGTCGTAGAGAATTCGAACAAAAACGAATCGGGGACTAACTGCAAGATCATAAAGATGCTTGAAGAACTGACAAAACGGGTAGAATCAGGGGAGAAGAAAATCAGAGCTAATGACAAAAAAATGGAAACCAACAACTCCAGGGTAGACGAAATCCCAGGAGCACCGCTGGTATTGAAAGGCCTGGATTCCAAGAAGTTCGGGAAAAAATGTTTTCCTCCGAGTGCAGCTCCAAAGCCGATCCCTATGAAATTCCGCATGCCCGAGATTCCTAAATATAACAGAACAACCGACCCAAATGAGGTTGTAACCTATTACACTTGTGCTATCAAAGGGAGCGACTTGGAGGATGATGAGATCGAGTCTATCGTATTGAAGATGTTCGGAGAGACCCTGTCAAAAAGAGGTATGATATGGTATCACAACTTACCTCATAATTATATTGACTCATTTGCTATGCTTGAAGATTCTTTTGTGAAAGCACAAGTCGGGGCCATCATGGTCGAGACCAGGAAGTCGTACCTTTTTAAAGTAATATAGAAGGATAACGAGATGCTCACGGAGTTCGTGTCCCGGTTTCAAATAGAACAGATGGACTTGCCACCGGCCGCTGATGATTGGGCCGTTCAGGCTTTCACCTAAGGACTGAATGTTCAGAGCTTATTGGCTTCACAACATTTGAAATAGAAACTGGTGGAATATTCAGCCGTCACTTGGGCCGATATACATAACCGATATCAATCAAAAATCAGGATCGAAGTTGATAAGCTCAGGTTCTCTTCCGAGTTCGTATATCCCGTCATAACCAACGACAGAGTCAAAAGAGACATCGATCGTGAACCGAGATCAAACAAGGATTGGTATCACCTGTATAATGGAGACCGAAGAAGCAATGCGCCCGTATGGAACTCTATGAAAAATGAAAGGAGAAGTGATCGAGGTCAGAGTAATAGGGGACCCATGAGCAAAAACAGCTTCGACAAGCCCGTCGGGCCTAAAGAAGCATCGAGGTTATCGGAATACAACTTTAATATCGATGATACTGCCATTGTATCAGCTATCGGACGCATCAAGGACACCAAATGGCCTCGACCTATACAATCCTATCCAACCAAAAGGGATCCTAACTATATGTGTAATATCACGTCACTCACGACCACAAAATGGAGGATTGCCGACAGTTGAGAGCGGAAGTAGCCCGACTATTCAATAACAGACATCTTCGAGAGTTCCTGAGAGACCGGGCCAAGAATCATTTCAGGAATAGGGATTTTAACAAACAAACCAAACAAGAAGAACCTCAACACATCATTAACATGATCATCGGTGGGGTCGATGTCCCTCAGGGGCTGATGTTGAAGCACACCAAAGTATCCATCACGAGGGAAAAACGGATAGGAACCTTATCTTTCACCAACGAGGATGCGGAAGGGATTGTGAAACCCCACAATGATGCACTTGTAATATCTGTACTCATAAATAAATCTCGAGTTAAGATTGTGTTAATTGACCTAGGTAGCTCGGCCAATATCATCCAATCGAGGGTCATGGAGCAGCTCGGTCAACAAGATCAAATCGTGCTTGCAGTCTGGGTTCTAAATGGATACAACATGGCATGTGTAACCACTAAGGGGGAAATAACATTACCGGAGAATACCACCGGGACCATCCAGGAAGCTAATTTGTATGTGATCGAAAGAGACATGGGGTACAATGCTTTGTTCGGGAGGCCATGGATCCACAACACGAGGGTAGTTCCCTCGACTGTGCACCAAGTGTTAAAATTCCTAACAACAAGTGGGATTAAAAAAATCTACGGAGAATAGCCAGCCGTAAAGGAGACGTTTGCGGACGAAGAGGCGATTCTAATATCTGCACTTGCAATGACAAAGGGGCCGAATCTATCACAAGGCAAGAAGCTAAATAGCAATAACCGACACCAGCCTCGACCCAACCGGAGAAACAGGGAACTGATGAAGACGAAGATTACGGGGTTCCCAGGTCTTTTATAGCCCCGGATGATTCTGATGACACTAAATCGACGATCGAGGAGCTAGAACAGGTCATACTGATCGAGCATCTACCCCACCGAAAGGTATACCTTGGCACGGGGTTAAGTCCCGAGCTCAGAAAAAACTCATTCAGTTTCTTATAGCTAACATAGATTGTTTCGCTTGGTCCCACCTTGATATGACAGGGATCCCGCCGGAAATAACCACTCACAAGCTAAGCCTGAACCTGAAGTTCCATCCAGTCAAGAAATAGAGAAATCCCCAGTTTGAGGTCAAACATGCTTTCATGAAGGACGAGGTATCTAAAATCCTTAAAATAGGGTCCATTCTGGAGTTTAAATACCCGGATTGGTTAGCGAACATAGTGGTAGTCCCTAAAAAAGGGAATAAATTATTAATGTGTGTAGACTATAAAGATTTGAATAAGGCATGTCCAAAAGACTCCTTCCCTTTGCCCGACATCGATTGCATGAGCGACGCAACGGTCGGCCACGAGATTCTCAGTTTTCCTCGATGCCTACTCCGGGTACAACCAAATAAGAATGAACTCGAGTGATCAGGAAAAAACCTCCTTCATCACTAAATAGAACACATAATGCTATAACGTGATGCCATTCGAGTTAAGAAATGCCGCTGCCACTTACCAATGCCTAGTAAACCCGATGTTTGAGGAACAAGTAGGAAAATCAGTGGAGGTTTACATTGATGATATGTTGGTTAAGTTCTGCGAGTAGAGGACCATTTAAAACATTTACAGGAAACCTTTAGCATATTTAAGAAATAAGATATGAAGTTGAACCCGGAGAAAATGTGCGTTTGGAGTTAGGTCAGGTAAAGTCCTTGGATTCATGGTATCCAATCGGGGAATCGAGATCAACCCCGACAAGATCAAAGCCATCGAAGATATCACGGTTGTGGACAACGTGAATGACATGCAAAGATTAACCGAGCACATAGCTGCCCTGGGAAGATTCATCTCGAGGTCCTCTGACAAGAGCCACCGATTCTTCATACTATTGAATAAGAATAATAACTTTTCATGGATCCTGGAGTGCCATCAGGCCTTGGAGGAGCTCAAGCGGTATCTATCGAGCCCGCCGCTGCTTCACACGTAGAAGACAAATGAACAACTACACTTGTACTTGGCAATATCAGAGATAGCAATAGGTGGAGTCCTGGTTCGGGAAGAGCAAGGTATGTAATTTCCAATTTACTATGTTAGCAGGACCCTAGGCGAGGCCGAAACTAGGTACCTTCAGCTAGAAAATCTGGTGCTCGCTTTGTTAAAAGCCTCTAGAAAGCTAAAGCCATACTTCTAGTGTCTCCCCATATTCTTCGTGACTACTTACACATTGAGGAATGTTATGAATAAGCCTGAGTTCTCGGTCCGGTTGGCCAAATGGGCCATGGAAATCAGTGGGTACGATATTGAATATCGACCCCGGACGCCCATTAAATCTCAAATTTTGGCAGACTTTGTGGACGACTTTACACCGGCCCTAATGCCGGAGGTCGAAAGAGAGTTGTTGATGAACTCAGGGACCTCTTTGGGGATATGGACCCGTTTTACGTATGGCGCCTCAAACGAAAAGGGTCCGGACTTAGGCATTGTATTGAATCCACCAACAGACAACATAGTTAGAAAATCTATTAGGATTGTGAAATTGACAAAAAGCAAGGACGAATATGAGGCCATGATTGAAGATGTCGAACTAGCCCAAAGCTTGGGGGCAGAGGTGACCGACGCTAAGTGCGACTCCCTCCTCGTGGTGTACCAAGTTAATAGGACGTTAGAGGTTAGAGAGGAACGAATGCAAAGTTACCTGGATAAGTTGCATGTAACATTACACCAGTTAAAGGAGTGGACTTTGTAACATGTACCTCGGGATCAAAACAGTGAGGCCAATGCCCTTGCTAACTTAGGATCGTCGGTCGAGGATGAAGAAATCAACTCGGGGTAGTTGTACAACTCATGAGATCGGTAGTGGAAGAAGATCGTGCTGAGAATTACTCAATGAGTCGAACTTGGGATTGGAGAAATAAGTATATAGAATATCTGAAGACTGGAAAACTGCCCTCGGATCCAAAAGAATCGAATGCCCTGCGTAAAAAGGCAGCCCGATTTAGCTTGTCCGAAGATGGAACCCTGTTCAGAAGAACATTTGATGGCCCACTCGTGATATGTCTAGGACCATGGGATACCGAGTATGTTTTGAAGGAAATCCACAAAGGCACCTGCAGGAATCATTCAGGCACTGAATGATTGGTTCAAAAAGTAATTAGAGCTGGCTAACACTTCATCTATATGGGAAAGGGCGTGAAGGAGTTCGTATGAAAGTGTGATGAATGTCAAAGACACGCTCCGATGAATCATCAACCTGGGGAGCTGCTGCATTCAATTTTGTCACCGTGGCCGTTCATGAAGTGGGGAATGGATATCGTTAGCCCCCTTCCATGGGCACCTGGTAAGGCTCAATTTATATTGTTTATGACTGACTAGTTTTCTAAGTGGGTGGAAGCCCAAGAATAAGAAAATGTCAGGGATAAAGAAGTAATTGATTTAATTTGGGACCACATCATATGCCAGTTCAGCATGCCATCCGAGATTGTATGCGACAACAGGAATCAACTGATCGGCAGCAAAGTAAACAAGTTTCTCCAAGATCATAAGATCAAAAGGATCCTATCAACACCATACCACCCTAGTGGGAACGGACAAGAATAATTGACCAACAAAACCATACTCCAAAACATCAAAAAGAGATTGACCTACGCCAAAGGAAAATGGAAAGAAATCTTGCCTGAAGTTGTACGACCTCGAAGTCCAGTACCGGGGCCACCCCGTTCTCACTGGTTTATGGCACCGAAGCTTTAATACCGGTCGAAGCTGGAGAACTAAGTCTTAGGTTCCGTTATGCAGTCAAGGAGTCAAACGATGATGCCATGAATACGAGCTTGGAGCTATTAGATGAAAGGCACAAAGCTGCCCTTGTCTGGTTGGCCGCCCAAAAACATCGGATCGAGAAATATTACAATCAAAGGGCCAATCTTCTACACTTCAATGTCAAGGACTTTGGTGTTAAGGAAGGTCATAATAAGCACCCAGAACCCGAACAAAGATAAGCTGGGGCCGAACTGGGAAGGACCTTATTAAATTGTCGAGATCACAGTTAAGCGATCTTACAAACTCGGAACAATGAACGGTAAGCAACTACCAAACAACTGGAACATAGCTTACTTGAAGCGATACTACTACTAAGATACGACCATATTATTTCCCTTTTATTTATTTTCATTCCAAACTAACTCTTTTAGGCATTCATCAAAGAACGATTCTTTAGGCCTGAAAACACGTGTTGCACTCTTTTTCCCTTGAACCAATTTTGTCCCAAATGGGTTTTCCGACAAGGTTTTTAACGAGACAATAGTAAATAGTTCTAATTTAGAATTGAAGTTCGATTACGAACCGGTATCAAAGATCACGAAAATAGTATTTGAGGTCTCTCTATGATCGACCCCGAACACTAGGGGGCATTACCCTCGGATAACGACTTTAGTAAGGAAAGAAACTTTATGATTGAATGGTCTCAGGTCGATCAATAAGATTTACAATAAGTGTCAAACGGTCAAATGAACCGTGCCCGCATAGACAGCTTGAGCCCTGGCTCAAATCTTGTACACATGTGTAACTATTACGCACAAGAATAAAAAGAAATCTCTACCTTGTGGCTAAATATCTTGTCCCTTAAAAACTTCTCTTCTTTCTTTTCTCACAAGGAATTTCCTACATCCGATTCCCTAAAGGTATCAAGACCAAGGGTCGCCTTATTCGGGTTCAAACAATCACTCCCAGTCGGGAAGTGCCATCCAAAAACAAACACGGACGGCTCGGGCCATCGGAGCCCGGGGGCATAAGACCTATTAGGCAACAGCTGAACCTTAAAGGCTACGGCCATCCCCATTCGGGGACTGTTATCTTAGGCAAGCCCAGATAACTCGAGGTGACAAACCTACTGGGCAACACCCGAACTAAAAAGGCTATGTCCATATTAAAACGGCTTGAAGATGTCCGTGATCGTAATAAAAAAACAAGACCTTGAAAAATTTCTAAACCGGTTCTAAAGGATACCCTCGACAAACTATAATCTAAAAAATCATAATTACTTTGGGAAAAGGTTTTTGGTCATACCAAACCCCCACGATGCCATAAAACAAAATAATGTTGAAGGCAAGGCCTGTTCGAACCTCCGAACATGACCTAACTATTTCAAACTAAGGCATTTCGATCTTTACAAATATAAATAATAAAGCAAAGTACACAAAAAACAGAGATTGTCGAAGGGAAAAACAAGCCTTATATTATATATACAATCTTTGCAAAGGCCAAATGGCCTTGACAAAAAATATAAAAGTACACAAATACAAAAAAAAACAAAAAATGTACAAGGTACTTAATCAGCCCGGTCTTCATCAGGGCCCTCCTCATCGCTAGTGCCTTCGGAGTCTCCTCCACCCTCAGATCCACTCGAAACCTTAGAGTTTTCCTCGGGATAAGCCAACCTCTTGGACTCGTCTTTGAGCCCCTTAGCACTCTCAATTTCGTCCGACAAGTCGAAACCCCGAGCATGAATCTCCTCAAGGGCCTCCCTTCAGGATTGGCGCTTTACATGCTCGATGATATCTTTCGTTTGGACCTGGGCCGCCTCGGCATCAGCCTTATATTGTGCCACCACTTTGTCAACATCTACTTTAACAACATTGACCACCGACTTGGCCATTTCCAGCTCCTTGGCAAGATTTCCTCAGTCAGAAACAACTACACTTAGCTAAGATTGGAACTCCTCAACCTCTTTGGCCTACATATCGGCCTTTTCCTTTGCTGCTCGAAGCTGAGCCTCAACCAAAGCCAGTTGTGCCCAAGCATTCACCTTTTTCGAGGCTAGGTGATCTATCCTGCCTCTACATTCGCCGGTCTCGGCTTGGCAGCATCCATCTTAGCTCGAAGTTGTTCGATCCGATCGATTTTTTGATGGACCTGCGAATTTCGACTGTTAGTCACCGAGTCTAATCATCCTCACTAACCTCAAATATTTTTTCCTGCTCAACCAAGTCAGCATGCTCCTTCCAAGTCACCTCCAGCTCAACTCGGAGCCTCTTAACCTCCCCTTCACACTGCTCGCTGAGAAGCTTGTAAGTGTCTCTTTTCTTAGTAGCCCTCAGAGCTCGGCCTCAAGCTTATTTAGCTCATCCCGTAATCCGAGAAAGGTCTCATGATAAAGCACCGAGGTATACAGACACAAAGAGCAATCTTAGGGTTATCTATAAGCCTAAGTAAAAATAATAAATCATCAAGAAGTATCTGAAGTTACCCTGTTTAGAGCCTATTTTGTTTCGTTGAAAAGGCAAGGTGTGTCTACCTCGTTCATCTTAGCTTGGTCTTCCTCCGTCACCAAACACCAAAGGTAGCTGGACACCCCTAGGGAGGCAGAAAGGACCCGAGCATCCTCCAGAATGGAGATGGTGATCGACTGCTTCCGGTCGTGATCCGCACTCGGAGCTAGGAATTGATTAACCAGTTTCAGGCTTGAAGAAGTCCCGCTTGTTCTAAAAGAAGGACTCTTCTTTGGCACGTCCAAGTCACCCAACCCGGAGATGTCCTACATGGCAATCGAATCCACACCATCAAAAAAGCCACGGAATGGGTCGTATGCTCCGTGGGCCCCTCATTGGGAAGTTCCTTCACCGTCTAAGCCTCGTTGTACATGGACTCAGTGAATGAATGCGAGTATGTAATGTCGATTATACCAAGTGCTTCCTTTGGGTCGTCGCCCACATCCCCAGAAGCTTCGACCGTAGCCTCATCATCGGCCTCCCTAACTTGAGGCATGTCGGCCTCATCTCTCTTCGGTTTAGAGGAACATTTCCCTTCGAGTCGCGATGACACTCGGGCCACCCGATTGAAGGCTTATTCTTCTTTTTCTTCTTCGGATTCGTCCCACAACTGATAGAGTGAACCTGAAGATGGTGCTCGAACACTAGTGATTTCTTTGGATTTTCTCACCAACATTCTCTTTGGATTTTTTTCTTTGAGCTCGGAGAACTCGGAGCTATTTTATTTTTTTCTCTTCACCCTGCCCCAGAGTAAGGGACTCGATGAGGAAGTTACACCACCGGATGGAGGCCTCAGTTTGACTTCTTTGGATAAGCCTGCAAAAAGGAATAATTCAAGTGAGAACTTAATGTTGCAAAAAGGAACCCAAATATTACTTACTCATGAAAGCATATCACCATGTGAACAGGCCTCCCATCGGCCCTTTGAAAGCTCGCGCCATGAATGCTCGGAATAGGGCCTTTGTATTATGATGCCCTCACCCCATTCCTTTAGTCGAGGAGCTGCATTCGGGTCCCTAGCAACAACTGCACCACCACAGAACACCGATAAGAAGGAAGGAAAAAAGTGATAAATTAAATTTTGGAAGCAAAATTATACTTACATGACATATTCCACTTCTTAGGAGATGGCATATGCTTAGCTAGAATTAAGTCGGAAGTCCTCAGTAGGACAAAAAGGCCTATCCAGACTCGATACCAATCTTTATCAATACTCGAGAATGGGGATTTAGTGGCCCGACGTGCGAGCTTGATCAGTCCCCCCCCGGTAGAGTCGGGGACTGTATAAATGCATGACGTGATCGATGGTGAACGAGCATCCTTCGATCTTTCTAACAAAGAAAGGGAGAAGGATCATGATCCTCCAAAATGAAGGGTGGATTTGACAGATTCATACCTCGTATCTCTTGCAGAAATCGATGACGACCGGATGTAAGGAGCCCAACATAAAGGGATAAGTGTAAACACTTAAAAATCCCTCGACGTGAGTGGTGATGTCTTCGTCGGGTTCGGGAATCACTACATGCTTGCCAAACCAATTGCAATCTTTTTTACTGCAGAGAGAACATCCTCGGTGATCGAACAGATGTACCTCGAGACCTCCTCGCACCAGCCTTGTACGAAAGGAATCCCGACACCTATTAGAAAGGAACCGATAATCATATTAGCAAGGAATCAGCGACCAGTCGAATATTACGACGAGAATCTCGGCACATATTAGCAAGGAACTGACAATCAGCAAATCAAGAGATTGTTTACCTTTTATAGAATTGTACTTAAAGTAGGATTCCTCTACTACATAAAGGGGGGGCGGGGGTTTTGATAATTCATTAACACATTGTATCACACATTCCAAAGCAATACATTTTCATTTTTACTCTTTAAGCTCTTGTTCTTCTATATCTTGACACCGACCGAAGTGTATCTGGCTCGAGGGTGATTAACCTTCCAAGGCCGGGACTATTCAATTCGTTTGGTTTGCCTTTACTCTATCATTGTTTATTTCAATCGCAATTTAATTATTATTTTGTGTCAAGTTAATCCACGTATCCTTAAAACCACTTACAAATTCGATTGTTATCCGATTTTGAGGGTAAACATATATCGCTATAGTGTTAAAACATAAGAAAAATGCAAAATGGTCCTTACCGATTACCATGTCATGCCTTGCGCAAAATATCATTCTAGAGTTGGCCCTCAAGATAATGCACCACAGTAAATATATTCTTTGTTTCACATTTTTATTGTCTGGCTTTTGTTTTTTACAACGTGTGTCTAATCTTGTTCGCGTCGCCTGAATCTTTCATAATTGTCTCAGCATTAATATTCATTTTTGCTGGATTTTCTCCCGAAGAACACCCTGTTTAATTTCATCAAACAACTTACGATGAATATTTTCTCTAAGTTTAACTTGTCTCAAATATTATTTAAGAATTAACACTAGTTAGAAGTAGGAGAGGTATTACAGTTAAATCTAGGTGTAGACAATAAATTGCGTCGATAAAATCAAGACCGAAAATATTGCAACAATAGTAGTATTTTATTCGAATATTTGAGTGTTACAATCTCTCTGAATCCTCTGATTCTTCTTTCCAATAGTAAATAAATTCAAAGTCCTGTGAGCTTGATCTTGAATATGTAGTTGTCTCCACGAACAATGATCTTGTTCTTGAGCTTTAGCTTGATTGCTTGAACTTGACCTTGATTTGTTCTTCGTTCTAGAGATTGAACTTGATTTCTTGAACGTGAACTTGATTGCTTGAAGCTTGAAATTTATAGAGAAATTTAGGGCGTTTGATCCTCGATCACTCTCCTACTTCTTGTTATAATTTCTGGTGTCTTTTCTGGGTTATAAAGACCCCTATCTATAGTTGTGGATGGGAGGAGTTGTGATAAGAACAAACTCTTTCCGACCAATCAAACTAAAGTTTGACATGGCCGCATTAGATTGACCAGAACATGTCACTTGCACACGTGGCGCGATTTCATTAGCCTTTTAATGTGACTTGGCATGCCTTGTCATTTTGGCACGTGGCATGGTCCTATTTTCTCTTCCATTTGACATGGCCTGCCACATCATTTGACACGCGGCACCAAACTGGGCCTCTAGGAAGATGATACATTGGGCTTAATGAAGTGGGCTCATCACTTTTGCCCAATTAAATGGGCTAGCCCAATGGATTAAGACTTATTTATTTAATCCGTATAATGGACTTATATAATTAATTCAATTATATTATCCCATAATATTTATCTGGACCAAATTATCTTGAATTTTAAAATATAATCCAAATTCTTTTATGGATTTAATTTTAATAAAATTTATATGCCTACAAATGCCCCTTACTTCAAGACTTGGCGATATATACATTTTGATAAATTTGGAAGACAAGGATTGAAGTAATATCGAAACGTCCTTCCTTCTTGTAAAACTCGCACCAAATTATCTTACAAATACTAAATACTTGAAATACTAAAGTTTCCAATCTTTAGTCATGTGATATTTGTGAATGTTTGCATATGTCTCCTTTGATTTTGGAAATTTAAAAGAACTCTTATTGTTATTATTATTATTATTATTATTATTATTTTAGTTGAGAACTACACTTGACATGTTTAGTACAGCTCATATAATGCCATAAATTGAAATTCAGCTCAATTCATAATTAATGCAATTTAGTTGGCCTTAAGAAATTTCAACGTAACTCAATTCCAAGCTACTTCAACCTTACTTTACCATGCTAACACTTATCCAAATCCCTTTAGGAGTTTACCGTGAATATTTGTCTTCAAAGATTGCTACCGAATCCTTGTTTATAACAAACTCTTACTGCCGCCTTTCAACTATCTGAGTCCTTTTAGAAGACATATAGGCGCAACGTTCCACATCGACCATAAACTTTCAGTAGCCGCCTGTGGGAATCTATATAAACCCATTACTCTCATGTAGTTTGATCATTAATCAATAGCTTCTGTATATCTCCTGGAGTTTGTCCATCAACGATTAGGAAGCAGTAGTGAAGGTAATTCCTTCTTCTTACTTGTGTTTTTCTTCTTTTGTTGTCTTTTTTCATTTTTGTAGGCCAAGAAAGTAAGAGTAAATTACTCCATGCATGAAGAACATACTCTTAGAGTTTGAGGGGATGGGTACTTATCCCCTCCCAAATATCAGAGAGATTACTCTCATGGCCCGACTACCGGAGAGTACTCTGAATATGGCCCGACTACCGAGAGCTTACTCTCAATGTGGCCCTACTACCGGAGAGATTACTCTCAAAATGACTCGACTAGCGGAGAGATTACTCTCAATGTGGCCCGATTACCGGAGAGATTACTCTCAATGTGGCCCGACTACCAGAGACATTACTCTCAATGTGGCCCAACTACCGGAGAGATTACTCTTAATGTGGCCCAGCTATCGGAGAGATCATTCTCAATGTGGCCCGACTATCGCAGATATTTCTCTCGATATGGCCCGACTATCGGATACCATTTAATCCATTTAGACCTTTGTGCCCAATCTAATATTCTTGATTTGGATTTTGATGATTTTTTTTTGCAGCCCGAAGAAATGGCAAATTTCATAGACTATACTTCACCTTCCTCTAAACTCAGATATCTCATAATAAAGACCGAAGATGGCATAGGACAAACCAAACTTTTGGTTCACACCCCACAAGCTGGACGGTATGCAACGTTATGGCCTTCTTTGAGGAACTCCCTTCATGTAAAAAAATTGGACCTTGGAGCACAAGTCAACTTCTAATCCATTGTCCAAGATGTGATCTCTCCAAGCGCCAATCCATCTCCATGTAAACATTGCTAGCACCTTTCTAAACTTAGGACGTCGTATAATTCAAGGCGAAGTACGTTGGGGAAACAGAACAACAAATGAGGGTGAGTATCATTATATTCCAGGGTATTGGGAATGGGCTAAAGATGTACTTGGTGGAAGTCAACAAACCCTGAGTACAACAAAGATTTATTATGCTATATACGCCTAACTTTTCACTTATGGTCAAAGCTTGAACATTTTTCAAGCATTTTTGTGAGGCTTGGTGCCCCAAGATGAACACGCTTCTTACATGAGTTGGAGAACTATCTATCTCTCTTTAGGACTTACATATCCTTGGAGGTCTGCCCATTGCTGGTTCTCCATATGAAGAAGTGGTACCTGAGATAAGAGAACTTATCGGTTTGGACGAAAAACGGATAAGATTTATCCCTCAATCTTAAGAGTATTTATTTGATGCCTTTCATCATCTTAAGGAAGGTACGGGTTCTAACCAAAAGGTCTCCTTCAGTAAGTGGAAACATTTTTGGTATAACAAAAATTTAATATATAAACCTACCCCACTGCGAAAGGAAAATAAATCTGCGCGCCTAAAGTCGACACATAATCCTAACGAAGTTATTCCCGAGACAACGAGGTGGTCGAGTCATCAAGAAGTTATATTCTCCAAGCTTAGGGTGAGGGTTGACAAGAAAGATGAAACTTATGTAGCAGCATTCTTATCAATTTGGCTATGTGCCTTTGTGTTTCCCAAGGGAGAAAACTTCATTCGTCCTGAGACTTTTAAGATGGCAAGAACGATGGCAGGAGGGCGAAAGATTAGCCTTGCGGTCCCAGTTTTAGCGAGTATTTATCATGGTTTGAATAAGATTTTGTGTTCTTCCCAACTTGATCAGGTCAAAGTTTGTTTTCTCATTCATTGTGTTTACGACTGGCTTGCACATTACTTCAAAATGCATTATCCACTTGCTAAGGGCCCGTCTATCCCTTTGATGGTGACATACTCAGGAGAGGGAGCTGCGAGGTACATTGACGAGAAGGATGCGAGAAAACGCATCCATACTGGGGAGTATATAGTTTGGACACCAACAATGTTAACCAATTCTCGTCCTTATTATTATGTGGATAACAATGCCTCTCAAGAGTTGGAGTCAAATTACTTCATTAGCTTACGTTTTAATTACCTCCCTTTGAGGTATGGTAACTCATTCATTATCGAGCCATATAGCCCGCATCGGTTTGGTCGTCAATTTAGATTTTACCAGAACGTCCCCGGTGTTTTGGAGAATGATATATGTAACGCCTCTATAGATCAAGGACTCAGATTTTGGAGGATTTGCACACTGTATCGATATATGTCATGTGCGGTTTTTTCCCCAACAAGGGATACTGTGGAGAAATCTTTCTCCACCAATTATATGTCTTGGTGGGAGAAAGCACATGGGAAGTTTCTCTAGAATAATTTACAAGCTTTGGTAGATAATGTTGGGCTAAAGTCTACTACTCCTTTGGGAGGTGAAGATCAAGGTGTTGGAAAAACGCTCCCATAAGTTAAAGAGACACATACTCCAGTCCCAAAAGTAGTTACACAACATAAGAAAAGGAAGCTTAAATTCTCAAAGGCAACTCTGAAAGAGGTGGTGTGCACTTTAACGAATATATAGAAGCATGATAATACGCTAGATTCATGTAGTTTAGCGTCTATTTATACTCCAACGTCATTATGCTTCACTGTCCTAGGAAGGGTAAAAGATGTTGAAATGACTCTAATGATGGATTTTATGTTTCGCAGGAGCAAGTTATGATTATGAGAACCTAGGATTGTGTTTGGAGCTAAATTAAAACGAGAAATACCCCTTGGAGTTAAGAGCGTGTGAAAGAAGGAAGAAGAAATGCGAAGGCAGAATGATATGTCATTAGCACGGCCATGGCCGCGGCCGCTCGCTACTCCAGGTGTAATAGGCAGATTGGAAGGCCATTAGCGCGTCCACTAGCGCGACCGCGCTAGCCCAGCAGTCAGAAACAGAACACATTACCTTTAACGCGGCCAGTAGGGCGCCTAGTAGAACGGCTGCGCTAGTCCAGTTCCGCACGCGTTATTCAGGGGTAATTGGATGGTTGGGGACAATTCCACTTAACCTATAAAGGTCCAGCTCTCCCAAAAGAAGAGATATCTAGGTTTTAAACTTATTTTAGATCAACTTTGAGGAGGAGAACAAGTGTGAGAAGACCCGACTACAATTATCGTTTTTCTATTCTCCATCTTTGGTCATTATTTTGGGGATGATGAATTATTCTATGCTTTCTTTATATTTTAGCATGATTAGCTAAACAATCTGTCTAGGATTGATGGAACCAAATGTTAGATGAAGTTTTGATTCAATTTTGTTACAATCGAGCCGAGGTTATTCTATGATTGTTCAACTACGTTTTGTATGGAGATTAATTGATTGGTCACTTGATTAATCGTGTCTAATTGCCTTGTGTTTCTTGAGAAAGAATACTAGGTTAGATTGTTGTTGAACAACACCACTTTTGTGTAATTGACGAGATTCATTACTTGAATTTAAAAGTGGGGTTAGAGATAACGAAACTTTGGTGGGATATAATTTTGAGCAGTATAAACTATCAGCTAGAGTGGTTCGAGAGAATGCTATAGTAATTATCGTAGTTAATCGAGAGATAATTGCGGTAACCTACAGCTTATAATCCTCATAGAGTATTACAGCGAGATTATAGCAAAAGAGTTAAGGCTTAATCCGGCGATTGGGGAAATCAATACCCTAGATCTTTTTACCATTGAATTACCTTTGATATAGAAAATTGTTAGTTTCAATATTGTTTTACTTTAGTTAAAGAAAACCCAATAATTATTGATAAAAATTATGCATCCAGAAATTTTCTAAGAATATATTAGCATTACCACAAGTTGTAATAGATAGGTTAGTTCCCTGAGGATTCGACTCCGGACTGTAAACTTGATTATATTTGCAACGAACGCTTTGTCTTTTATAAGACATAGTTGGGTGTGATCAAATTTTGGGGAACTAACGGTGCTATTTGGTACAACTCAGAAGTATTTCAAGAATTATTAGCTTAGCTCAACTTTCCACGGTGTTAAATAATTTTTCATTGAAATTTTCACGTTTGAATTCTTGTGTGATGCAGGTGTATGCCTAGAAACTCTTCTAAGACTGGTGAACTTCTTGAAGGACTCTCAGGCCCCGAGAAAACATTTCGGGCATTAAACCGTGCTAATAAGAAGGACAAACACTTACCGCAACTTGAAATGGAAAACATGGATAACGTCAACGAAAACAACTGGGTACCTCTTGTACTAAACGACGGAGTGATGGAACCTCTTGTGGCAGAAGCTGCACTCTATGATTGGGCACAGCCAACAGGTGACAACCTGGCCATCGCCATTGCTGTGCCCCAAATATAAGCGGAGACATTCCAAATCACCAACAATATGCTGCATCTTCTGGAGAATAAGTGATTGTTCTCCGGGTGACACATTGAAGATCCTTAACAACACCTGAAAGTTTTTCTGTCGATTTATGTGACCCAAAGAGAGCCAAATGTGACCATGGAAGCCATCAAGTTGCTATTGTTCCCGTTTTCAGTGACTGGGGAAGCTCATACTTGGCTAAATTCACTCCCAATTCCATTGGCATGTGGGAGGAATTAGTCAAGCAGTTCCTAAATAAGTTCTACCCTCCCAACAAGACTGCAAGACAGATTGACGAGATATTGCAGTACAAGCAGAAGCCCACTGAGACCTTGCAGGAGACTTAGGAAAGATTCAAAGGGATGCTAGTGAAGTGTCCTCACCATGGTACTCCAATGCTCGGCCTGGGATTCTACATAGGGCTAGAGGACAATTTGAAAGCAAATGTAGACGCTTCAGCTGGGGGTGCTTTTTTGAGCAAGACATTTACTGAATGCAAAGACAAGATGTCTCAAAATTCAGGATGGATGATGAGAGGTACGACCCTGACACCGATAGTGCATTCAGTTCCTCTTGAGCCAAATAATTCACATGCAGAGAACATAGCCACACTCATGACCCAGATGAGTATACTGACGAAGAAGATTGACGAGATGGGTACAAAGCAAGTGCATATCGTTGATACAATAAATGGAGGACTATGTACCACTTGCATCAATTAGTCTTATGTGTGTTCATGGAGTGGAGAAGCTGACAACCAGGGTCCCAGAGAGGATATGAATTATGTTAACAATTTTGGGGGTCAGAGGCAAGGAGGACAACAATGGGGGCCAGCACCCAACTAGCAGTATAGACCTAACATGCCACAACTTGGAGGTGTACGGCCACAAGGGGAATTGGTTCCATATCAGAGACAACAAGGCTATAAGCAGCAGAACCAACAACAGTTGACATATCAACCACCCCATCAGCAGCAAGACAGCAACATGGTGGAGATCAGGGGTATGCTGCAACAACTCATTGGCACGAATGGTAAGATGCAAGAAAAGTTGGCAGTACACAATTCAACAATTAAGGGGATTGAAACTCAACTGGGGTAGCTGTCCATGGCCTTGAATAACCATGCCCAGGGGGAATTACCGACTGACACAAACATTAATCCAAAGGAGCAAAACCCGAATCAGCTGATGGTAGTTAGTCTTAGGAATTGTAGAAGTTTAGAAAGGGAGCAAAAGGTTGCTCAACCCAGAAGAGAGACTACACCAACCACTCCAATTCGAATCAAGATAGATGAATCAGCAAAACTCACTGAAGTGGTGGTTGAACAAGCCTAGGTTGAAACGGGTAAGACCAAAGAAAGTGAACAAGTTGCAGAAGAAATGGCTCCTCTTGTTCCACAAAAAACATCCAGCAAGTAGTGGACAAAAAGTGATGCCTGCATAATTCCCTCAGAGATTGGCAAAACAAAAGAAAGAGGATCAATACAGGAAATTTATGGAGATGCTTCATCAAATTCAGTTGAATATTCCTCTGATGGATGCTTTAAGAGAAATTCCAGGCTATGCAAAGATGATGAAAGACCTGATGCCGCGAAAATTTGACTTTCAGGACCTATCCACAATAACTCTTACACAGACATGCAGTGCGGTAGTGACTAGATCCATGGCTCAAAAGATTTCTGATCCAGGTAGCTTCACTATTCCGTGTACCATTGCAAGTTACACTTTTGCAAAGACATTGTGTGACTTAGGAGCCATCATAAACTTGATGCCTTTTGCGATCTACACAAAGCTGGGCATTGGCAGTGCTAGGCCTACTTCTATGCTATTGCAACTGGCTGACCTCACGGTCAAAAGACCGACAGGGATTCTTGATGATGTGTTGGTGCAAGTGGGGAAGTTTGTATTCCCTGCGGACTTTGTTATTCTGGACTGCCATGTAGACGAGGAGATTCCCATAATTTTGAGAAGGCCATTTTTAGCCACTGGGAGAGCACTGATTGATTGTGAGACTAAGGAATTAAAAATGAGGTTGAACGATGAAGAAGTGATATTCAACGTCTAACAATCCATGAGGAGAACCAGTGAATATACAAATTTCTCACTAGTGGAGGCGGTGGATGTGATCCTACATGATGAAGATGAGACCTTTAATGCCAAAGATCCGTTAGAAGCCTGTTTGAAAAATTTAGAGGAAATGGATGGATTAGGGTTGGCAGAATGGGTCATGGCACTCGAAGGCCAAGGCTTTTGGAAGAGGGAACCTTGAGTTGAGCCCCTCTATTTAGAAGAGAGAGCTACACCACCTACAAAACCATCAATTTAGACACCACCACAACTGGAGCTGAAGTCACTTCCAGCCCACCTCAAGTATGCTTTCTTAGGTCCCAAATCTATTTTTCCTGTTATCATATCATCTGGTTTGCTAGTTGTGCAGATTGAACAATTACTGAAAGTGTTGCATGAGTGCAAAACTGCTATTGGTTGGACCATGGCAGACATAAAGGGTATCATCCCAGCTTTTCGCATGCACAAAATTCTTCTGGAAGAAGAGCACAAACCTTCCAGGGAACATCAACGAAGGCTGAACTCGAATATGAAAGAGGTAGTAAAAAAATAGGTGATCAAGTTGCTGGACGCGAGCATCATCTTTCACATCTTTGACAGTAATTGGGTTAGCCCCATCCAATGTGTACCGAAAAAGGGCGGAATGACTGTCGTACAAAATGAGAAGAACGAGTTGATCTCAACTCGTACAGTCACCGGATGGTAGATTTGCATGGATTATAAGAACTTAAACACAGCCACCCGAAAGGACCATTTCCCCTTGCCCTTCATTGGTCAGATGTTGGACATGTTAGCTAGGCGATCTCATTTCTGTTTCTTTGATGGATACTCGGGGTACAATCAAATCTCAATAGCTCCGGAAGATATAGAGAAAACATCCTTCATATGCTCGTATGGTATCTTTGCCTTTCGGAGAATACCCTTTGGACTTTGCAATGCATTGGCCATATTCCAGGCGGTGTATGTTAGCCATCTTTACCGACAAGGTTGAAGACATTATGGAAGTATTTATGGATTATTTCTCCGTGGTGGGAGTTTTATTCGAAGACTGTCTCCATAACCTCAAAAGGGTGCTCAAACGATGTGCAGAGACAAATATGGTACTGAACTGGGAGAAGTGCCATTTTATGGTACACGAAGGAATAGTGTTGGCACATAGAGTGTCCAAAAAGGGGATTGAAGTAGATCATGTGAAGGTTGATGTAATTGAGAAGCTACCACCACCTACGTCAGTGAAAGCAGTGAGGAGTTTCCTTCGGCACGCCGGATTCTTTAGGCGGTTCATCAAGGATTTTTCAAAAATTGCTAACCGTTTATGTAAGCCGCTGGAAAAAGACCAACACTTTGTGTTTTCTGATGTTTATAGGTTTGAATTTGAGGAGCTGAAGAAGAGACTGGTGAACGCACCCATTATTGTTGCACCCGACTGGGAGAAACCATTAGAGCTGATGTGCGATGCCAGTGATTATGCGATAAGAGCAATTTTGGGGCAGCGTAAGGAGAAAATTATGCACCCAATTTACTTTGCTAGCAGGACGCTAAGTGGTGCATAGCTGAACTACACGTTCACTGAAAAGGAAATGCTCGATGTAGTGTTTGCCTTTGATAAATTCAGGTCATATTTTATTGGCTCGCAAGTTATTGTTTATACTGACCATGCAGCCATTAGGTACTTGATAGCAAATAAAGAGTCGAAGACCACCTGATTCGCTGGGTTCTGTTGCTACAAGAGTTTGACCTGGAGATTCGTTACCGGAAAGGGACATACAACCAAGTGGCAGACCACCTCTCAAGGTTGAAGGGTTAGAAGGAGAACGGATATTGTAGATATCATTGAGACTTTCTCGGATGAGAAATTACTGGCAATGACAATGGAGGAGGCACCATGGTATGCGGATATTGCTAATTATTTGGCAGGTGGTATAGTACCGCATGATTTCTCCTCGACTCAAAAGAAAATTTTTTCAGTGATTGTCGTGATTATTATTGGGATGAGCCTTTGTATTTTAAAATATGTGATAATATGATCCGGCGGTGCATCCCCGAGCAAGATCAACCCTCTATTTTGCAGGCTTGTCATGCTTCGCCATATGGTGGACACTTTGGAGGAATCTGAACTACAACAAAGGTGCTAGAATCAGGACTGTACTAGCCTTCATTGTTCAAGGATGCCCATGCTTGGGTCAAAAGCTACGATGAATGTCAAAAGACGAGAAACATATCCCGTCGTCATGAGATGCCAATGACCACAATCCAAGAAGTGGAAGTATTTTACATGTGGGGGATCGACTTCATGTGACCGTTCGTCAGCTCATACAATAACAAATATATACTGGTTGCCATTGACTATGTCTCTAAGTGGGTCAAATAATTTGCTCTCCCAATCAACGATGCAAAGGGAGTGCCCAATTTCTTAAAGAAAACATCTTCGCCCGTTTTGGCACCCCCCGAGCCATAATCAGCAATGGTGGCTCTCACTTTTGCAATAGAGCGTTTGCACGCTTGTTGGCGAAGAACAAATAGAATTTGCTACAAAAGCCGGCTAACAGGGGTATTCCTGTGTATGAGAACATAGTAATGGAGAAGAGAGAAGTATGGAGTTTGCCACAAGGTAGACTCACCGTACCACGCACAAACAAGCGGGCAAGTTGAAGTGCCCAATAGGGAAATCAAAAGTGTCCTCTCAAAAACAGTGAATGCAACTAGAACTGACTGGACCAAGAAGCTGGATGATGCATTATGGGCGTGCTACACAACCTTCAAAATGCCGATTGGTATGTCACCATACAAGTTGGTATTTGGTAAGGCATGCCACCTTCCGGTTGAGCTCGAACATAAAGCATTGTGGGAACTGAGGTAGTTGAACTTAAACATGTAAACAACGGGCACCAACAAAGTTAATGGAATGCATGAGCTTGAGGAATTCCGGTTCCACGCATTCGAGAGTGCTCAACTATATAAAGAGAGGATGAATTTGATGCATGACAAACACATCTTGGGTCGGAACTTCAAACCCAGTGAGTTAGTGCTGCTATACAACTCCAAATTGAGGTTGTTCCCGGGTAAGTTAAAGTCTTGATGGTGAGGACCGTTCAAAGTGGTGCAATGTTCCCAAGTGGAGCTGTAGAGATCGAATCAAAAGATGGGATGAACAAATTCACAGTGAATGGGCAGCAATTGAAACATTACCTTGGTATGAGTAAAGAAAAATGAGACAGTATGATAATAACTCTGGAGGAAACCCAATACACAAATGAGGAGTGATGGCAAAAGCCTGCATCATGCCGCGATGTTAAATCAAGCGCTTTATGGGAAGCAACCCATTGACATGTTGTAATTGTCATGCCACGACATTAACAACGTCGCTGGTTGGGAGGCAACCCAATGTGTAGTGTTTTTAGTGTATTTGCATAGTAGTTGAATTGTTGTAAGTACTAACACATGCAGGTGTGCTTAGGCGAGGGTGGAATCCAGCCACACTGAGGAAAAGATAGAAAAAGGTAAAAATTTCGAGGCCTGGGGTAGCGCGGCTGCGCTAGTGCCCACGCTAATCAAGGACCTTTCTTCCTGGGAGTAGCGCGGGCACACTAGTGACCGCGCTAAAGGGCCTCCATTATGCCTCGTCTCGACGCTACTAGAGCGGGCGCGCTAGTGGCCGCGCTATGAACCTGCTACGACCGCGCTAGTGAGGTCGCTGGCAGATGTAAGTGTAAGTTTTTTATTATTTTGACTTTAATTATTTCCCCAAAACCCTAACCCCCCTCCTCTCCTACTCCTACTAAAATAATTCTCTTCTAAATTGTTTCTCTCCCCACCCAAAAGGAAAACAGTCGTGGCCGCGCTATGAACCTGCTACGACCGCGCTAGTGAGGTCGCTGGCAGATGTAAGTGTAAGTTTTTTATTATTTTGACTTTAATTATTTCCCCAAAACCCTAACCCCCCTCCTCTCCTACTCCTACTAAAATAATTCTCTTCTAAATTGTTTCTCTCCCCACCCAAAAGGAAAACAGTAGTGGCCGCGCTATGAACCTGCTACGACCGCGCTAGTGAGGTCGCTGGCAGATGTAAGTGTAAGTTTTTTATTATTTTGACTTTAATTATTTCCCCAAAACCCTAACCCCCCTCCTCTCCTACTCCTACTAAAATAATTCTCTTCTAAATTGTTTCTCTCCCCACCCAAAAGGAAAACAGTAGTGGCCGCGCTATGAACCTGCTACGACCGCGCTAGTGAGGTCGCTGGCAGATGTAAGTGTAAGTTTTTTATTATTTTGACTTTAATTATTTCCCCAAAACCCTAACCCCCCTCCTCTCCTACTCCTACTAAAATAATTCTCTTCTAAATTGTTTCTCTCCCCACCCAAAAGGAAAACAGTAGTGGCCGCGCTATGAACCTGCTACGACCGCGCTAGTGAGGTCGCTGGCAGATGTAAGTGTAAGTTTTTTATTATTTTGACTTTAATTATTTCCCCAAAACCCTAACCCCCCTCCTCTCCTACTCCTACTAAAATAATTCTCTTCTAAATTGTTTCTCTCCCCACCCAAAAGGAAAACAGTCGCCTCTCTATCTCCCTCAAATTACTCCAAATTCTCATCCTCCCAAGTTCTTTGCTCATTCAAACCCCAACACACTTCTTCACTTCTCACTATTTTCTCACACCACAGGTATGTTTTCTCTTTGCCATTTCTTTTATATTTTTTTATTTTTGTTAGTTTTTCTTTTTAATTTGTTTTAGGTAGTAGTTTTGTCTTATTTTTTGCTTAGCAGTAACCATAATGTATACTTAGTGCCTATGGTTGGTGGTATTTAGGGAGTTGTATCTCTTGACTTAGATGGGTGAATTTGGGGCAATTGTGGTGGTAATTGTGGTTCAAATTAATTAATTGGGGGCTCCGGTGCATGATGCCCACCAAGTGTTTGTTTAAATGCCCCAGTGAAGAGAAATGATAATTGTGACCAATTGAAAAGGTGAAGTATGAGTAACCACAGTTGGGTGACCTTGTGGTGCTGCGATAATGATATCCTTATTGTAGGTATAATGGATCCTTCCAGAAAGTGTCAAGCCACCGGATCTTCGTCCAGTAAACAAGCGGGTTCATAGAGAGCTCGAGTGACCACTGATACTCGGCCTTATAATAGCAACAAGTTCGTATTCGCTAAAGCTCAGGACCGGTTTGCTGAGAAGGAATCGAAGGTGGCAATACCATACCGGGGCATAGATACAGTATCCCTCCGGTTCGACTGTCCAAGGATGTACGAGGAGCTAATGCGGCGTAGGTTGGATGTGTTCTTTGAGGAGTCAGACAATGTCAATGCGATGGTGGTAAGAGAGTTTTATGAAAACTATCTGGAGCACAGGAATTATGTGGTCACCGTGAGAAAGAATCCGGTGAATGCCTCTGTGGAAGCCATTCGAAGGGTTTACCGGTTGACAGGTCCCATAGTGGAGATAGACGACAGCTGTGAGGCATATGGTAGACGCTTCACTTAGTGGACGGAATTCCTTCCGATCATCTATGCCCCGGGCAAGGAGGTTCAGTGGTATAAGTACGGGAAAAAGTTTCACTCGTTGGTACTAACTTTTGAAGCGAAGTGTTGGCTCTATCTGATCAATAACCGCCTGATCCCGCCACATAACACCTCGGAGGTGAATGCTCCTCGTGCGTGTTTGATCTGGTTCTTCATGACGGGCCACGACTTTGACGTGGCTAAGCTAATACACGAGGAGATGTTTGCTCGCTGCCAAGTTATGAGGTATGGCTTCTTCTTCCCCTCTCTCATCACTGGATTGTGCCTTGCAGCCGGGGTGCCGATAAATTTGGTGGTAGATGGCAGAGTGCCGAAAGAGTACGCCTTCCGAGCAGAAAAGGTTACCACTAGAAAGGACGCGGTGGTGGCTGGTGGTGATGACAAGGAGGAGGGCGAGCAAGTAGAAGTGGGAGAGGAAATGCTCACTCATGAGCAGGCTGCTGACGTTGCAGGCCCGTCTAGAGCCCGTCGGAGTTATAGGTTGGACAATCTGGAGCAGGACATGGCTGGGCTGCGCGCCTCGGTCACCGACCTGGGTATGCGTATTGATGCAATAGCTGCCCAACAGGTTAAATCAGAGAAGAAAATCGTGGGTTGGCTGCAGGCCCTAGGTCGTGCTTGTCATCTGGACCCAGGGACAGTCTTTGACCAAGATATCCCCTTTAGGGAAGTTTCTTTACCTCACTTTGCTTTATTTTGCTTGCCACGAGGACATTTCTTCATTTTAAGTGTGAGGTGGGGGAATAATTCAGTGTATATGTATATATGTAGGAACATCATTATTAGTTTTTTTTCCTTTATTTTCTTTGGAATTTTGTTTGCTTTTGTTCTAGTTGTTTTAACTAGTAGTGTAATGAGTTAAGTCGACTTGTCCCGACGATGGATCTCATTCGACGAGGTTCTTGAGGGTCTAAGTCGACCACAAAAAAAAATCAGAGATATAGTAGAATCTTCCTGACGACGGATCTCTCAGACAGTTTTCTTGAGGGAAGTGAGTCTAAAGAAAACACCAAAAAGATATTTTTTTTGTTTTAGGTAGTGTAGTAACTCCCCCTTGGTTTTTCTTTGGGCCGCGGTTATTTTCCAAGGGTTTTGCTTGAACCTAGTGTAGGTAGTTTTTGTTTATTTTGTTTTTTGTTTTTTAGTTGCTAGGGGTACTTATGGGCGATGAGTTGAAACAGGAAAAGAATCCCTTAGCGTGGTTACACCTGAACACAATAGACACTAGAGTGTGACACTTAGGCTCAGTTGTTGCTCCTTGCAGAGTGCCTTAAATTGTACATTTGTAACTGACTTGAAAACTCGGTGAGAGTGTCTTGATGAACCAATCTGGAGTGAGTCATGTGCCATATGTGTGTGAGGGTATTACATTGTATTCTATGCTCCACATTTGATGCCTAGAACTTGCCCTGTGTGTTTGCAAGCTAAATAGTACTCTAGTCAGTCTTAAAAGTGATATAGGCATTTCTTTATAAGCCAGAGTTATAAAGAAAACCCACCTAAATGCGATAAATCGTAGTTACCCTTGTTGATCCTATAAGCCTGTTTCTTTGGCACCCATATTACAAACCTTACCCAATTGATTGAACGACCCATTTGTTTGAACCTTTTACCTCCCATGAGCACTTGAATTGTTATAGAATATGTAAAAGTCAAAGTGTGGGGTGGTGATTTGGTTTTTGAGCGGAATCAAAGAAATAAAAAGAAAGGTGTAGAGTTCTTGAAAATAAAAAAAGAAAGAATAAGCGCCACTTGAAAAAAAAAGAGACAATAAATAAATGTAGTCCTTGATAAGTGGTGATGTGATACAATTGCAACGAAAGGAGTTTGGGGCAGTATAAAGAGAAGTGTGGTGGAATGTCTAGCCTGGCATAAGTATGGTCTGAGAGCGAAAGTAATTGTATTAAAAGTGCTTAGGGAGGTTAGTCACTATATCTAATTATATCCCACCCGTCCCTTAGCCTACATTACAGCCAAATGAAGTCCTAATTGATCTTAGACTGAATGGATTCGATTAGTAGAGTAGTACACTATGGGCAGGCCGATGGTGCATCTTTGTGGCATATGAATGTTCTTTCTGAGAGTGAGTGAATTCTGTCTATTTGAGTTCCTATGTGTTCTAACTGTTATACTCGTGGAACTACTCTCTTCTGTGATGTGAGGGAACTTGATTCATAACGGAAAGGTAAGTCTTGACCTCTGTATAGAGTAAATTGAGGAAGTATGAACATTGCACGGCATGTGAGAGTCGACTCTTGAGGCTTAGATGTTACACTACTAGGCACAAGTCTTGTGACATGTTCGTGGTGTGACACATTAGGGAAATGCTTAGTGAAAGGACCTTTGTAGAGTAGGGTGGATTGCTCGAGGAATAGAAATGATTAAGTGTGGGGTGTTGATAATAAGATAGATTCATGTAGTTTAGCGTCTATTTATACTCCAACTTTATTATGCTTCACTGTCCTAGGAAGGTTAAATGATGTTAAAATGGCTCTAATTGTGGATTTTATGTTATGAGAACCTAGGATGGTGTTTGGAGCTAAACTAAAGCGAGAAAGACCCCTTGGAGATAAGAGCGTGTGAAAGAAGGAAGAAGAAAAGCGAAGGCAGAATGATACGCCATTAGCGCGGCCACTAGCGCTGCTGCACTAGTCCAGGTGCAATAGGCAGATTGGAAGGTCATTAGCGCATCCATAGCACGTCCACTAGCACGACTGCGCTAGCCCAAAAGTCAGAAACAGAACACATTGCCTTTAGCACGGCCATTAGCATGGCCGCGCTAGTCCAGTTCCGCATGCGTTAGGGTAAAATTGGAAGCTTGGGGACAATTACACTTAACCTATAAAAGGTCTAGCTCACCCAAAAGAAGAGATATCTAGGTTTTAAACTTGTTTTAGATCAACTTTGAGGAGGAGAACAAGTGTGAGAAGACCCGACTACAATTATCGTTTTTCTATTCTCCATCTTTTGTCATTATTTTGGGGATGATGAATTATTCTATGCTTTCTTTATATTTTAGCATGATTAGCTAAACAATCCGTCTAGGGTTGATGGAACCAATTGTTAGATGAAGTTTTGATTCAATTTTGTTACAATCGAGTTGGGGTTATTCTATGATTGTTCAACTACGTTTTGTATGGAGATTAATTGATTATGCCCTTGATTAATCATGTCTAATTGCCTTGTTTCTTGATAAAGAATACTAGGTTATATTGTTGTTGAACAACACCACTTTTGGGTAATTGACGAGATTCATTACTTGAATTTAAAAGTGGGGTTAGAGATAACGAAACTTTGGTGGGATATAATTTTGAGCAGTATAAACTTTCAGCTAGAGTAGTTCGAGAGAATGCTCTAGTAAATTATCGTAGTTGATCGAGAGATAATTGCGGTAACCTACAGCTCATAATCCTCATAGAATATTATGGCGAGATTATAGCAAAAGAGTTAAGGCTTAATCCGGCAATTTGGGAAATCAACACCCTAGATCTTTTTACCATTGAATTATCTTTGATCTAGAATATTTTTAGTTTCAATATTGTTTTACTTTAGTTAAACAAAACCCAACATTTATTGATAAAAATCTTGCCACTGGAAATTGTCTGAGATTATATTAGCATTACCACAAGTTGTAATAGATAGGTTAGTTCCCTGAGGATTCGACTCCGGACTGTAAACCGGATTATATGTCATGCCCCGAAATCCCACCATCGGGCCGTGATGGCGTCTAACGTTGAACCCGCTAGACAAGCCAACGTGTACAGTTAAAATAGCATGATAAGCTCGAACCAACAGAACAAGCTAAAGCAGTTCACAACCTAACAGCGGAAATAAATATAGTACAAAATTAAGTAAAGACAACATAATACAACGACGCATTAATTTCCCAAAATCCGGAGTCACAAAAACTGTCTACAGAAGTGCTAAATACAATGTCTGAAAGGAAATACATGACTGTCTCTGAAACTAGAGGAAAATAAGACATGAACGAAGACATAGGGATGGGAGAGATGCCAAGGCCCACGAACGCCAGCGGGTATACCTTGATGCCTATAGGATAAGCTGAAAGACACTCCCGCTAATGGTGTCCACCGGGTCCGGCTGCGTAATCTGCACAACATAAAGAAGTGCAGGTGTAGCATCAGTACAACCGACTCCATGTACTGGTAAGTGCCTAGCCTAACCTCGGCGAAGTAGTGACCCAGACTACCAAGTAAACCTACGAAGTTTGAATATATATATATACGGAAAAGAAATACAGGGAGAAAACAATCAATAAAGGAAGGGGAACATGCTGTGGGGAGATAGTAGTTTCATATAAAAAATCTCAAATAAGGAAAAGAACAACAAGGCCAGAATATCAATAAGGATTAGAAATCACAAACTTGCACGGCATCACCCTTCGTGCTTTCTCTCTTTCCTCACGATATAATAAATGAATATCTGTACGGATTTCTCAGAATCAGTATTGAATAATTGATATAGTTCACTTATTTAAAAATACAAATCAGTTACATTCAGTTAAATCAGCAAAAAAGATTTTCAAATATCATATGATACCAGTATGGTATACAAGTATGCCAACAAAGTATATAATTATTTTGCTATATACCTGAACCTACCTATTACTATACTGTTATATGAAATGATAAATTAACATTGTGTGTTGTAAGTAATATTTTTTCTTTTGGTTTTACAGGACAAATTCTACCCCTCGCATATGCAATTGTTGATTCGAAAAATGATGCATCGTGGTAGTGGTTCTTCGTGCAATTTAGAGAAACCTATGGACAAAGACAGGGAATGTGCATTGTATCAGATAGACATGATGGTATATGGAGAGCTCTGGGCACCTCCCCCAGTCTAAGAGATGGCTGGTGCAGTAGGAAGAAGATCCGCCTGTGCTACACTTTCCATGAGTCTGACGGCACGGACAAGAGCATCCTGAAGCACTTGGGTAGCTATGAACCCCTCTGGGACCTGAGCTGGTCCAGCTGGGACTGCCGGAACTGGGACCTCCTCGTCAGACTCGACTTGAGGGTCCTCCACTGGGACTGCTGCTCTAGGCTGAGCCCGGCCCCGGCCTCGGCCTCTAGCACGGCCTCTTCCTCGACCTCGACCCCTCGTAGGAGCTATAGCAGGAGTGTCGGGCTGCTGAACAGAACCAAGGGAAGCATGCGTCCTCTCCATCTGCGAGAGATAGAATACAAACTCAATTAGTGCTCAGAATTCATATCGCACGACAGAGATGAAAAGAAATGTGGAGTCATTCTAACTTTGCAGCCTCTGGGGATAAATACAGACGTCTGTACCGATACCTCAGACTCTACCAAGTTGTCTGTGAGTTGTGAGACCTAAGCAACCTAGTTCTCTGATACCAACTTGTCACGCTCCGAAATCCCACCATCGGGCTGTGATGGCGTCTAACATTGATCCCGCTAGACAAGCCAACGTGTACAGTTAAACTAGCATGATAACCTCGAACCAACAGAACAAGCTAAAGCAGTTCACAACTAAACAGCAAAAATATATATAGTACAAAATTAAGTAAAGACAACATAATACAACGATGCATTAATTTCCCAAAATCCGGAGTCACAAACTCACGAACTGTCTACAGGAGTGCTAAATACAAAGTCTGAAAGAAAATACATTAGTGTCTCTGAAACTAGAGGAAAACAAGACAGAAACGAAGACATGGGAATGGGAGAGACGCCAAGGCCCATGAACGTCAGCGGGTATACCTTGATGCATCTAGGATAAGCTGAAAGACACTCCCACTAATGGTGTCCACCGAGTCCGGCTGCGTAATCTGCACAATATAAAGAAGTGCAGGTGTAGCATCAGTACAACCGACCCCATGTAATGGTAAGTGCCTAGCCTAACCTCAGCAAAGTAGTGACGAGGTGAGAACCAGACTACCAAGTAAACCTGCACAGTTCGAATAAATATAGATATACAACGGAAAACAAAATACAGGGAGAAAACAATTAATAAAAGAAGGGGAACATGCTGTGGGGAGATAACAGTTTCATATAAGAAATCTCAATAAGAAAATGAACAACAAGGCAAGATCAATCGTAAACTTGCACGGCATCACCCTTCGTGCTTTTACTCTCGTCCTCACCAAATCAATCATATAGATAATCATGTGCACGACATCACCCTTCGTGCTTTTACTCTTTTTCCTCACAATATAATAAATGAATATCTGTACGAAATGGTACATCGTATGGCACAGCATCACCCTTCGTGCTTTACACTCTTTCCTCACAATATGAACATTGCACGACATCACCCTTCGTGCTTTAACATTCTTCCTCACAATAGCAAACAGTGCACGGCATCACCCTTCGTGATTTAACACTCTTCCTCACCCAAACAACAATCACAAACAAGGGCAAGGGAGTAAACAGAATAGAGATAGAAATCCCGGCAAGGGAACAATAACAGTAATCTCAACATCCCACCAAGGGAGACAATATCAAACAATGCACGACATCAACCTTCGTGCTTTAACACACTTCCTTACAATAGCAAACAGTGCACGACATCACCCTTCGTGCTTTAACACTCTTCCTCACCAAAACAACAATCACAAACAAGGGCAAGGGAGTAAACAGAATAAAAATAGAAATCCCGGCAAGGGAACATCCATTAAAAAATTAAACCTCGGCAAGGGAACATCAATTAAAAAATTAAATCCCGTCAAGGGAACAATAACAGTAATCTCAACATCCCAGCAAGGGAAACAATATAAATAAAGCAACAATGACCCGACAAGGGTATATTTTAGTAACTTTTTCTCTTTCTTTCACTTTCATTTCATAATTTACTCTATTACTTGAGCCAATGCTCCAAAGGATTCAATTATCTCATATATCTTCACCGTTCGTGTTACAATTTGAGCCAATGCTCCAAACGATTCAATTATCTCGTATATCTTCACCATTCGTGTTACAACTTGAGCCAACGCTCCTGGAATTTTAAATATCACAATTCTCTTCACATGATCTTTACAATATATAGAAATCATCGATTAAGCATGGAAGTTACAACAAACTCAGAATATTCGCAATATAAAGACTCACGGTCATGCTAGACACCAATGTATAGATACTCGTCACCATGCCTATACATCGTACTCGACAATTAGCAAGTAGCAATTAAGACTCAACTCCTATTCCCTCAAGCTAAGGTTAGACCAAACACTTACCTCGGGTCCAAAATATAGCAATCAACCCTCTAACACTGCTTTTCCTTTAGAATTCAACTCCGGAATGGTATTATCTAGACATAATCAACTCAAGTATATCAATAAGGATTCAGTAATTCAATTACATAGACTAATCACCCATTTCCATGCATTTTTCCAAAATAACAAAATTCGACCCCGGGCTCGGTTGGTCCAAACACGAGGCTCGAACCGAAACCATGTCACCCATTCACCCACGGGCCCGAATATATAATAAGTTTTCAAATTCGACCCCAAAACGAGTTCTAAATCAAGAAAAATCAAAAGGCCCTAACTCTACCCAGTTCCCCAATTTTCTACTCTAAATTGCATGTTTTAGGCTTAGGAATTCATTAGATGTAGATGAAAAATGAAGGAAACGAGTTAAAGTTTACAAACCCAAGAAGTTTTGGTGAAGGATGGCTTCAATGGATGCCTAAGGACCTTGGAGAAGAAGAATTTCGTTATGATTTATGAAAATCCCGTAGCTACTGTTCTGGAAATATTTATATAGAACTGGGAAAAATTGCCCTTCGCGTTCGCAGAAAGGAGGTCGCGTTCGCGAAGGGTAGACTTGACAGATTATCACATTTGCGGAATGGAGAACGGGAACGCGAACACGAAGAGTAAAAAGGATGGGGTCCAAAAATTGACCTACGCGAACGCGTGAGACATCACGCGAACGCGATGAATGAGACCTGCAAAGCTACGCGAACGTGGTCAAGTGTACGTGAACACGAAGAGGAAAAGAGGGCTTAGCCCTCACGGTCAAATAACCCTATGCGATCGCGAGGGAATGGACGCGAATGCGGTGAAGGAGAAGCTTAAAGCTTCACGAACGCGGAAGAGGCGTCACGAATGCGAAGAACAAATGGACCTGCAACAGCTGAAGCAAAACCAGCAATTATCCTAAGTTCAAAATCAGTCCGAGACACCTCCGAAACACTCCCGAGCCCTCGGGGATCCTAGAAAATCACATGCACTAACTCAACAACATCTTACAAACTTAACCGTGCAATCAAATCGCCAAAATAACATTAAAAAAATGAATCAAACCTCAAAATCACTAGTTTTTCTTCAAACTTCATAAACTTTCGAATTTAGAGTTTTAAGTCCGAAACACGTCAAATGACGTCCAATTTCAACCAAATTTCACAGAAATACCTTAAACCACATATAACACCTGTACCGGGCGCCGGAACCAAAATACAGGCCCGATACCAACACATTCTAACCAATTTTCGTTTAACTTTTCTTTATAAATTTCAGAAAAACAATTTTACTCAAAAATTCATTTCTCGGGCTTGGGACCTCAGAATTCGATTCCGGGCATACGCCCAAGTCCCATATTTTTCTACGGACCCTCCGGGACCATCAAATCACGGGTCTAGGTCCGGGTCCTTTTACCCAAAATATTGATCGGAGTAAAATTTACTTATTTTAATATCAATTTTTAGTATTTTCATAGAATTTCATATTTAAGTTGTCCGGCTACACGGCAGGACTACACACGCAAATCGAGGCAACTAAAGATGAGGTTTTTAAGGTAGCGAAAGTACGGAATGGGTAATAAAATAGGTGATGACCCCTTTGGGTCTTCACATTCTCCACCTCTAAAACAACCGTTCATCCTCGAACGGACAGAAGAAGGAAGTACCTGAGTCGGGGAATAAATGAGGGTAGCGGCTCCGCATATCGGACTCAGACTCCCAGGTCGATGCCTCAGGAGGCTGACCTCTCCACTGAACATGAACAGAAGGGAAACTCTTGGATCTCGCTACCGGCTCCTCCTCATAAGATAAGTCTTTGCCCAACTGGACAGTGCTGAAATCTAACACGTGGGCTGGATCGCCGTGATACCTCCGAAGCATGGACACATGAAAAACTGGATGTACGGTTGATAAGCTAGGCGGCAATGCAAGTCTACAAGCTACCTCTCCTACTCGATCAAGAATCTCAAACGGACCAATGAACCTAGGGCTAAGCTTGCCCTTCTTACCAAATCTCATTACGTCGTTCATAGGCGACACTCAGAGCAATAACCGCTCACTAACCATGAAAGCCACATCTCGAACCTTGCGATCCACATAACTCTTTTGCCTGGACTGAGCTATACGAAGCCTATCCTAAATGATCCTGACCTTGTCAAAGGCCTCCTGAACCAAATTTGTACCCAACAACCGCGCCTCTCCCGGCTCAAACCATGCAACCGGAGAGCGACACCGCCTACCATATAAAGCCTCATAAGGAGCCATTTGGATACTCGACTGGTAGTTGTTGTTGTAGGCAAACTCTGCTAAAGGCAAGAATTGATCCCATGATCCTCCAAAGTCAATAACACAAGCTCGGAGCATATCCTCCTATATCTGAATAGTCCGTTCGGACTGTCCATTCGTCTGAGGATGAAATGCTGTGCTCAACTCCACCTGGGTGCCTAACTCTCACTGAACTGCTCTCCAAAAAGTGAGGTAAACTGCGCGCCCCGGTCCGAAATGATAGATACCGGCGCACCATGAAGGCGGACAATCTCCCGGATATAGATCTTAGCTAACCTCTCGGATGAATAGGAGACTGCCACCGGAATGAAATGCGCTGACTTGGTCAACCTATCAACAATGACCCAAACTTCATCGAACTTCTTCCGTGTCAACGGAAGTCCAGTAACGAAGTCCATAGTGATCCTCTTCCACTTCCACTCGGGAAGCTCAATCCTCTGAAATAAACCACCAGGCCTCTAATGCTCATACTTAACCTATTGACAATTCAAGCACCGTGCCACATGTGCCACAATATCCTTCTTCATTCTACGCCACCAATAATGCTGCCGCAAATCCTGATACATCTTCGCGGCGCCCGGATGAATAGAGTACCGGGAACTATGGGCCTCCTCTAAAATCAACTCTCGAATCCCATCAACATTGGGAACACAAACTCGCCCCTGCAATCTCAAAACTCCATTAGCATCTAATGTAACCTACTTGGCACCTCCTCGCTGCACCGTGTCTCTAAGGACACAAAAATGGGGATCATCAAATTGTCGATCACGGATACGCTCCAATAATGAAGAACGAGCGACCGTACAAGCCAAAAATCGACTAGGCTCAGAAATATCCAACCTCACAAATCGATTGGCCAAAGCCTGAACATCCAAAGCAAGCGGCCTCTGACTGACCGGAATAAAAGCAAGACTGCCCACACTAGCTGATTTCCTACTCAAAGCATCGATCACCACATTGGCCTTCCCCTGGTGATATAACATGGTGATATCATAATCCTTCAAAAATTCCAACCACCTCCTCTGCCTCAAATTCAACTCCTTTTGCTTGAACAAGTACCGAAGACTCTTGTGATCCGTGAACACCTCACACGCCACGCCGTACAAATAGTGCCTCCAAATCTTCAATGCGTGAACAATGGCTGCCAACTCCAAATCATACACTGGATAGTTCTACTCATGAATCTTCAACTGCCTCGAAGCATAAGCAATGAACTTGCCATCCTGCATCAACACTGCACCAAGCCCAATACGGGAAGCATAGCAATAGACTGTATAAGACCCTAAACCTGTGGGCAAAACCAATGTCGATGCTGTAGTCAGAGCTGTCTTGAGCCTCTGAAAGCTCACCTCACACTCGTCCGAGCATCTGAACTGGGAACCCTTCTAGGTTAACCTGGTCATCGGGGCTGCAATAGATGAGAACCCCTCCACGAACCGACGATAGTAGCCTGCCAATCCCAAAAAACTCTAAATCTCTATAGCTGATGCTGGTCTAGGCCAGTTCTTGAATGCCTCAATCTTCTTCGAGTCAACCTGAATACCCTCTGCTGATACGACATGACCCAGGAATGCAACTGAACTCAACCAGAACTCACACTTCGAAAACCTTGCATATAGCTGACTATCCTTCAGAGTCTGAAAAACCACTTTGAGATGCTGCTTGTGCTCCTCCTGACTGCGGGAATATATCGATATATTATCAATGAAGACTATCACTAACGATTCCAAATAAGGCCTGAACACTCGGTTCATCAAGCCCATAAAAGCTGTTGGGGCATTTGTCAACCCAAACGACATGACCAAAAACTCGTAATGCCCGTACCGAGTGCGGAATGCTGTCTTAGGAACATCAGATGCCCTAATCAATGCACATCCTCATCAAACCATCCTTTTTCTTCACAAACAACACCGGCGCACCCCAAGGCGAAATGTTGGGTCTAATGTAACCCTTCCCAAGCAAATCCTGCAATTGTTCCTTCAACTCTTTCAACTCTGGCGGGGCCATGCGATACGGCGGAATAGTAATGGGCTGGGTGCCCGGAGCCAGATCAATGCATAATTCAATGTACCTGTCGGGTAGCATCCCCGGCAGGTCTGAAGGGAAAACCTCAGGAAACTCACGAACCATGGGTACCGAATCAATAGAGGGAACCTCAACACTGGAATCGTGCACATAAAGCCAAATAAGCCGAACACCCCTTCTTGACCATACGCCAAGCCTTCACGTACGAAATAACACTGCGGGTAGAATGACTAGGAGTCCCTCTCCACTCTAGACGGGGCAAATCCGGTAAGGCTAAGGTCACAATCTTGGCATCAAAGTCGACCATACCTAAAAGCAACAAATCAACACGGGTCTCAAGACCCCCAATCACCACAACACAAGAACGATGGACTCGATCGACCACGATAGAATCACCCACCGGTGTAGATACATAAACTGGAATACTCAGTAGATCACTAGGTATGACCAGGTACGGTGCAAAATACGAAGACACGTACGAGTACATAGACCCTGGATCAAATAGCACTGAAGCATATCTGTCACAGACCCGAATAGTACCTGTAATGACTGCATCTGAAGACTCAGCCTCTGGCCTGGCTGGAAGAGCATAACATCGGGGCTGGGCCCCACCACCCTGAACCACATCTCTGGGACGGCCGACTGCTGGCTGGCCTCCACCTCTGGCGGCCTGAGCTCTACCTCTTTGACCTCTACCTCCACCTCTAGCACCTCTACCCCCACCTTTAGCTGGTTGGGCAGGCTGTGGAACACTTAATGCCTGTACCATGGCACAAGAACCCTGATGCTGCGAACTACCTGGTGCTCGAGGGCAAAATTTTGCAAGGTGACCCGGATCGCCACAAGTGTAACAAGACCTCGGCTGCTGAGGGAACTGAATCTGACCTTGTTGACCTGAATGACCACCTTGGAAACTCTGATGTGGCGGTGCACTGATGGGAGCTAGTGGCGCACTGTAAGGCTGCTGATCAGAATAGTGCGTCTAATAACCACGACGACCTAAAGTACCATGGGAAACCTGGAGAGATGACTGAAAGGGTCTGGGAGGATGATCTATACCTTAAAAATCCCTGCCTCCATATGAGGCTCCACTAAATCAACCGAAATGACAGGGCCTCTTGTCAGCCCCCTGACCACATCCCCGTGCCATAATCATCTCAATCCTCCTGGCCACATTGGCCGCATCCTGGAACGATATATCGGTACATGACTCTCTAGCCATCTGAAGTCTGATAGGCCGGGCCAATCCCTTAATAAATCTCCGAACCCTCTCCCGATCAGTAGGAAGTATCATAAGAGCATGTCGGGCTAGAGTGATGAACCTGGTCTTGTACTGAGTGACTGACATAGATCCCTGCAATACCAGGTTGAGCTATACCGACTGGCTGAGGTGCCGGAGTCTGAAAACATGGAGCTAGCTGCTCTGGCGTGCGGGTGGCAGGAGTCTGGGCACCTCCCCTAGTCTGAGGGATGGTTGGTACAGTAGGAAGAAGACCCGCCTGTGCTACACTTTCGATGAGTCCGACGACACGGAAAAGAGCATCCTAAAGCACTTGGGTAGCTATGAACCCCTCTGGGACCTGAGCTGGTCCAGCTGGGACTACCAGAACTGGGACCTCCTCGTCCGACTCGGCTTAAGTTCCTCCACTGGGGCTACTGCTCAAGGCTGAGCCCAGCCCCGGCCCCGGCCTCGGATTCAATCACGGCCTCGCCCTCGACCTCGACCCCTCGTAGGAGCTGTAGTAGGAGTGTCGGGCTACTGAGCAGAACCAATGAAAGCAGGCGTCCTTGCCATCTGCGAGAGATAGAATAGAAACTCAATCAGTACTCAGAATTCATATCGCACGACAGAGATTGAAAGAAATGTGGAGTCATTCTAACTTTGCAGCCTCTGGGGGATAAATACAGACGTCTCCGTACCGATACCTCAGACTCTACCAAGTTGTCCGTGAGTTGTGAGACCTAAGCAACCTGGTGCTCTGATACAAACTTGTCACACCCCGAAATCCCACCATCAGGCCGTGATGGCATCTAACGTTGAACCCGCTAGACAAGACAACGTGTACAGTTAAACTAGCATGATAACCTCGAACCAACAGAACAAGCTAAAGCAGTTCACAACTTAACAACGGAAATAAATATACTACAAAACTAAGTAAAGACAACATAATACGACGTATTAATTTCCCAAAACCCGCAGTCACAAACTCACGAACTATTTACAGGAGTGCTAAATACAAAGTCTGAAAGGAAATACGTGACTGTCTCTGAAACTAGAGGAAAACAAGACAGAAACGAAGACATAGGGATGGGAGAGACACCAAGGCCCACGAACGCCAGCGGGTATACCTTGATGCCTCTAGGATAAGCTGAAAGACACTCCCACTAATGGTATCCACCGGGTCCGGCTGCGTAATCTGCACAACATAAAGAAGTGCAGGTGTAGCATCAGTACACCCGACCCCATGTACTGGTAAGTGCCTAGCCTAACCTCGGCGAAGTAGTGACGAGGCTAGAACTAGACTACCAAGTAAACTTGAGCAGTTCAAATAAATATAAATATACAACGGAAAAGAAATACAAGGAGAAAACAATCATAAAGTAAGGGGAACATGCTTTGGGGAGATAACAATTTCATATAAGAAATCTCAAATAAGGAAAAGAACAACAAGGCCAGAATATCAATAAGGATTAGAAATCACAAACTTGCACGGCATCACCCTTCATGCTTTTACTCTCGTCCTCACCAAATCAATCGTATAGATAATCATGTGCACGACATCACCCTTCGTGCTTTTACTCTTTTTCCTCACAATATAATAAATGAATATCTTTACGGAATGGTACATCATACGACACGACATCACCCTTCGTGCTCTAACACTCTTCCTCACCCAAACAGCAATCACAAACAAAGGCAAGGGAGTAAACAGAATAGAGATAAAAATCCCAGCAAGGGAACAATAACAGTAATCTCAACATCCCAGCAAGGGAGACAATATCAAACAATGCACGACATTACCCTTCGTGCTTTAACACTCTTCCTTACAATAGCAAATAGTGCACGGTATCACCCTTCGTTCTTTAACACTCTTCCTCACCCAAACAACAATCAGAAACAAGGGCAAGGGAGTAAATAAAATAAAAATAGAAATCCTGGCAAGGGAACATCAATTAAACAATTAAATACCGGAAAGGGAACATCAATTAAACAATTAAATCCCGGCAAGGGAACATCAATTAAAAAATTAAATCCCGGCATGGGAACAATAACAGTAATCTCAACATCCCAGTAAGGGAGACAATATCACTAAAGCAACAATGACCCAACAAGGGTATATTTTAATAACTCTTTCTTTTTCTTTCACTTTCATTTCATAATTTACTCTATTACTTGAGCCAATGCTCCAAAGGATTCAATTATCTCATATATCTTCACCATTCGTGTTACAGCTTGAACCAACGATCCTCGAAGTTTAAAGATCACAATTCTCTTCACATGCTCTTTACAATATATATAAATCATCAATTAAGCATGGAAGTTACAACAAACTCAGAATATTCGCAATATAAAGACTCATGGTCATGCTAGACACCAATGTATAGATACTCGTCACCATGCCTATACATCGTACTCGACAATTAGCAAGTAGAAATTAAGACTCAATTCCTATTCCCTCAAGCTAAGGTTAGACCAAACACTTACCTCGGGTCCAAAATATAGCAATCAACCCTCTAACACTGCCTTTCCTTTAGAATTCAACTCCGGAATGGTATTATCTAGACATAATCAACTCAAGTATATCAATAAGGATTCAGTAATTCAATTACATAGCCTAATCACCCATTTCCATGCATTCTTCCAAAATAACAAAATTCAACCCTAGGCCCGCTTAGTCCAAACACGAGGCTCGGACCGAAACCATGTCACCCAATCACCCACGAGCCCGGATATATAATTTGTTTTCAAATTCGACCCCAAAAGGAGGTCTAAATCAAGAAAAATCAAAAGGCCCTAACTCTACCCAATTCCCCAATTTTCTACTCTAAATTGCATGTTTTAGGCTTAGGAAATCATTAGATGTAGATGAAAAATGAAGGAAACGAGTTAAAGTTTACTAACCCAAGAAGTTTTGGTGAAGAATGGCTTCAATGGACGCCTAAGGACCTTGGAGAAGAAGAATTTCGTTATGATTTATGAAAATCCCGTAGCTACTGTTATGGAAATATTTATATATAACTGGGCAAAATTGCCCTTCGCATTCGCGGAAGGGAGGTCGCGCTCGCGAAGGGTAGACTGGACAGACCATCACGTTCGCGGAAGGGAGAACGCGACCGCGAAGAGTAAAAAGGATGGAGTCCAGAAATTGACCTATACGAACGCGTGATACATCACGCGAACGCGATGAAGGAGACCTGCAAAGCTACGCGAACACGGTCAAGTGTACGCGAACTCGAAGAGGAAAAGAGGGATTAGCCCTCAGGGTCAAATAACCCTACACGATCATGAGGGTATGGACGTGAACGCGGTGAAGGAGAAGCTTAAAGCTTCGCGAATGCAGAAGAGGCGTCGCGAACGCGAAGAACAAATGGACCTGCAACAGCTGAAGCAAAACTAGCAATTTTCCTAAGTTCAAAATCACTTCGAAACACTCCCAAGCCCTCGAGGCTCCTAACCAATCACATGCACTAACTCAACAACATTCTACGAATTTAACCGCGCAATGAAATCGCCAAAATAACATCAAAAACAACGAATCAAACCTCAAAATCACTAGTTTTTCTTCAAACTTCATAAACTTTCGAATTTAGAGTTTGAAGTCCGAAACACGTCAAATGACGTCCAATTTCAATCAAACTTCACAGAAATATCTTAAACCACATATAAGACCTGTAACGGGTGCCGGAACCAAAATACGGGCCCGATACCAACACATTCTAACCAATTTTCATTTCAATTTTCTTTATAAATTTCAGAAAAACAATTTTACTCAAAAATTCATTTCTCGGGCTTAGGACCTCGGAATTCGATTCCAGGCATACGCCCAAGTCCCATATTTTCCTACGGACCCTCCGGGACCGTCAAATCACGGGTCCGGGTCCATTTACCCAAAATGTTGAGCGGAGTCACTCATTTTTATATCAATTTTTAGCATTTTTCACAGAATTTCATATTTAAGCTGTCTGGCTACGCGCCTGAACTGCACACGTAAATCGAGGCAACTAAACATGAGGTTTTCAAGGCCTCGAAAGTACGGAATGGGTAATAAAATAGGTGATGACCCCTTTGTGTCGTCACATTATATTTGCAACGACCGCTTTGTCTTTTATAAGACATAGTTGGGTGTGACCAAAGCACCATCCAGTTCTTCCATTGAGCACGCAAGTTCCTCAAGATACACACCAGAGTACCAATAAAGATCAAAATTGGAAAAGGAAACAGCCTAATAGAGATCGTAGAGGTTCCAAGTGTTGATTGTTATTCAAGAACTCATACAGCTTGTAACAAGGAGGTAAAAATACAATCACCTTGCCTTTTTCGTTTTTATTTTTTTATTGAACGAATAGCTCTGCAAAAAAAAAATTCACTTTCTTTGCATTTTCCTTATGTAGTTAAATACCATTGGGCATCCGATGGTATCCCCACATGATAAGCCGCAAGTGAATAATGAATCTATTGGAGGTCCTACATCTAAAGTGAAGTCGTCTTCAAAGGCATCATCTCTTCCTCGTGACGAAGCCCTAAAAAGACAAACTTCAAATGAGATAACTCGCGTTCGACCAATGACGAATACAACGGTATCTATTTCTGAAGGAAAGAGCATTGTCTTTAATCGCAAAAAGGAATTCATCTTGGGATTTTGTGAGGACATTTGCAATAGACTCTCCAAAACTTGTGCAGAATTGCTCTAATCATATAGGGAGCAAATTATTAAGATTTTCGAGGATATGAAGAAGACGAATATTTTGGATCTTTCTCCATTAGAGAGTTTACTAGATTATCTTATTGAGCTTGCCGCGTCATATGACCAAGAGCGATCCAACATGGCTGATAAGACGGGTGAAGATGAGAAGCTAGAGCTGATTTCAAAAGCTAAAAAGTGTCTCGATTCGTTCAAACTTGAAGCAAGTGAGAAAGTCAAGAAATTTTCCTCTAGTTAAAAGAAACTAAATAAAGTGAAGAAGTTGCAGACATTACAACAAGAGAGGGAGAACCTCGAAGGTATTATAGAAGCCTCTCAAAAGGAGGTTGAAGAGATTCAGAAAAACTTTCAGCTGCCGAGACTGAGGTCTCTTCATATGACAACGTAAATTTGCTGACTGTTGATGATTCGGTCAATTTGGAGGAGAAGAAGAAGAACCTAGAGACTAGTTGTCAAGAATTGATCAACTATAAGTTTTGTTTAGATTAGGCTATTAGAATTATCTCCCCTTTTATCTTTATGTTAGATTGAACTAGTCGATATTTATTTCATCTTAAATATGATTTCTTCTCTTTTGCTTTACATTGCCCGACATTTATCTTAGTCGCATAATTTTCAGTTTTACGCGCTTGTAACGGAAGATTCATATCTTGTCGTGGGAGAGTCCAAATAACGAACCATTTGATTTCTCTAAAATAAGACTTCAACATCTAAAACATCTCCCAAACTTAGAATCAAAAACCTTCAGAATCAACCCAGATAATATTTTGAAACCAACTTCAGATTCCGCCACGAAGAAAATTTCAGATTTGCGCAGTCTCACAAAAAAAATTATATCTTGGTGTACAAAAGTTAGAATCACGAACCGTTTGGTTTTTTAAAAACATAACTTGAAAACATATAACATATCCAAAATGAAAAATTTAATTCCTTAAGGACAGTTTTAGATAATAGTTCGAAATCAATACTAAGTTCTGACAAGGGGACGATTTCATATTTGCGCGACCTCACCAAAACTTTTATATCTTGATGTAGGAATGTTGAAATGTAACGACTCGGCTGGTCATTCTGATAGTAATAGCCCTCTTTCCCCCATTTCAGCTTCATTATGTTGTGTTATATTGGTTGGCTCAGGTTCAGAGCGAATTTTGGAAGAGAAATGAGACACTTAGTCTCTTAAATTGGCTTAATAGTTGGAAAAGTCAACTGGGAGTTGACTTATTGGTAAACGACCTCGGAATATAGATTTTATGGTCCGGATAGCTTCGTTAGTTGATTTAGGACTTAGGAGTGTTTTCAGAATGTGGTTTTGATGTCCGGAGTAGAATTAGGCTTGAATTGGCAAAATTGAGTTTTTGGCAATTTCCGGTCGGCAGTGGAAAATTAGCTATCAGGGTCGGAATAGAATTCCAAAAGTTTGAGCATGTTCGTAGTGTCATTTTGGACGTGTGTGCAAATTTCAGGTCATTCGGACATGTTTTGGTTGGTTTCGGCATCATTGACGAAATTTAGAAATTTCAAAGTTCAGAGGCTTGAATTTGATGTGATTTTGGTGTTTTTGTGTTGTTTTTGTATTTCGAAGGCTCTAATAAGATTAAATAAGGTTATGGGACTTGTCGGTATTTTTGGTTGAGGCCCCGAGGGGCTCGGGATTGATTTCAGATGATTAACCGAGGTTTGGGCTTGTAAATTTGCAGCAAAGCTGTTGTTAGTGCCATTATACTGGTGTGACCGCACCTGCGGATGGGGAACCGCAGGTGCGGGCCAGCAGAAGCGGAAAGGAATCCGTAGATGCGAAATTTGGGAAACTCATTGAGGGACCATAGATGTGGACGTGGGACCGCACCTGCGGAGTCATAGGTGCGGAAATGGAGTCGCAGGTGCGGAAATTGGACTTAAGTCATTTTTCGCAGGTGCGCACCTGGGACCGCTGGTGCAGGTCCGTAGGTGCGGATTAGCTGGGCAGGAAGTATAAATATGTGCCTCCACGAATTTTTGGCATTTCTCATCACTTTTGCATGCGGGTTGAGTCATTTTGAAAGAATTTTTGGAGAAGGATTTCGAGGGTCTTCGGTGGAGGTAAGTTTCTTAGACTATAAACTCGATTCTATGTTATTATGTGACAGATTAGGCTTGGAATTAGAGGAATTTAATGGCATAAATTGGGGGTTTAGTGCTTGGTAAATTGAGGCTTATAATTAAGGAATATAGGGGTCAATTGTGGTCGGATTTTGATGCATTTTATATGTATAGATTTGGGAAAGGATAAGGATTCTTGTGACATGGTTTTTATCGAATTTCAAGATGTGGGCCTAGGGCTCGGGTTTGGCCAATTTCGGGAATTGTGCCTAAAATTGATAGTTTTCGATTGGGCCTTGTTCATTTAGCGTATATTGATGATGTTAATCTGGTTTTGGTTAGATTAGGAGCAATCGGGAGCCGATTCGAGGGGAGAGAGCATCGCGGATTTGTATTTTGGCCCAAGCTGAGGTAAGTAATGACTGTAAATTTTTTCCTGAGAGTATGAAACCCGGACATCGTGTTTTCTCACTATTATTAGAGTGCACACATGCCGGATGACGAGTGTCTGGCATGCACTGATTTGTGGATTTGGACTTGGTCCTTCCCGTGGAAACTATTGAGTTGCGTATTTAATTTTAAATCATATCTTAAATCGTGTTCAAAGGCTATTGTTATATTTGGGCTGTAAGCCATGTTTGGGGTCTTGTGCCGACTTGTTTGGACCTCTTGGGGGCTTTTTACTGCTAGGTCCTCACTGTGTTGACTTATGATTTACACTCAGTCATGTTATGTTTAACTGATTTTGAAACTCATCCTTATTTACACTATTTTGAGATATAAAATGATGTTTTTGGGTCTAGTACCCTGTTTTACTGATACGCCCGAGGGGATTTTGAGAGTTGCTGAGTGAGTGAGGCCGAGTGCCTGATTGTGAGGATATGATATGCCATGAGGTGGCATGATATTAGCGCTTGGGCTGAAGGAGCCCCTCCGGAGTCTGTACATACCCCCAGTGAGCGCAGGTACCTACTAAGTGCGAGTGCCGAGTGCCGAGTGACGAGTGATTGGGAGGTATGAGTGACTTTGAGGTTGCACGAGGGGCTGATTATGAGTGACTGTGAGGTATGCCCGATGGGCTGATTCTGATTGATTTTACGCCTGAGGGGCAGTTTCTGATACATGTTTTTCCCCAGGGGCTTTTTATGATTTTTAAACTGAACTTCTTGAATGTCATGTTGAAACTATTGGCAAGTATATTTCCAAATGATTTTTACTTAAATCGGCTTTTATGCGTGATGATTTAATGTATACACTGTTGGAAAGAAAGGTTGTGCTTATTGTGAAATGATGATTTGATTTAATGTGTTTCTTACTGCTCAGACCTAATTTATTTTCATTGCTACTGAGTTGGCGTACTGACATTACTCCCTGCACCTTGTGTGCAGATCCAGGTGATAGGGAAAAGTGAGTTGTGTATTTGTACTAGAGACTTCTCAGAGATTTTGCGAGGTTGTTGCACGCGTACGCAACCCTGCTCTCTCTCCTGCTTACTATTATAGAGTTTATTTCCCAGAGTTATATATTTTCTGTAGATGCTCATGACCAGTGACTCCGGGATATCGGGATTGTATTTGTTATTCGGTGTAGCTTTATCTGTTTTATAATGGTTTAAAAAGAAACCTTTATGGGTTATCAGTTTAGTAATGATATAAATGGAAGATTTTTACGATTTGAGTATGGTGTTAGCTGGCCTAGTTCCACGATAGGCGCCATCACGACTGGTTTAGATTTGGGGTTGTGACAAGTTGGTATCAGAGCACTAGGTTACATAGGACTCACCGTTCATGAGCAGGTTTAGTAGAGTCTTCTGGATCGGTACAGAGACGTCTGTACTATCTTCGAGAGGCTGCAGAAGCCTTAGGAAAATCTCACATTCTTGAATTCTTGTCGTGGTAATCCATTTTATTCATCCAAAAGTGTAACTCTTGAATTCCTTCCATGTATTCGAACGCGCACGAGAGCGCTTGGTATCAGTTGTGCATCGACGGCTTGTGACTTCCATGGATGAGATATGATTTTGGCATGTTGGTAATGGGACAGTCTGGAGGACTTGAGGCCGGATTCATTTTGTTGCTTGAGTGCTAAGATTTCGATTGTGTGACCCGTGCATTTGGGAACTTATATATCCGTTGGTGTCCTTATTGACGGGACTTTGTGACTGGATGTCTATGTGGTGAATATGATTTGAGGGTGATATGTGTTCATATTGTTTGATTGTGACAAAAAGGGATGGGCCGAATATGTAGCAAGAACTATTGAGTGTTCGACTTACGTCTAGAGTTTGCACATGGCCTCGAGTCGTGAGTGTATGGGAAGACCTCTTATGTTGTTCAATGATGGAGTGAAGCGGATCCTTCTGTTGTGTTATGAGTTGCTAGTGATGTCTTTTAGGCTAATCATTTGCCCCAGTAGCATTCATGTATTTTATTAATGGTGTATTCCAGCCATATTGGCACTCTTTTGTTATTGTATTCCTTGATGGCACCCTGGTGTATACGCATAGCCAGGGGTAGCATACTCAGTATTTGAGGACGATATCATAGAGATTGATGGAGGAGAAGCTTGATGCAAAGTTCTCCAAGTGTGAATTTTTGGGCTCAGTTCAGTAGCATTTCTAGGACACGTGGTGTCCAGTGAGGGTATCCATGTGGTCAGACGAGTGTGGGTAGAGCTTCCGGAAGCTCAAGAATTCTTTGGCCGCAGCTCCAGTGTTAGTTCTTCCCTCAGGTTCAGGTTCTTATACTGCTTATTGTGATGTCTTGAGTGCCCTCAGGTTCAGGTTCTTCAGGGTAAGTATTTTGAATGTCGTACTTTTGGGGATATTTGAGAGAGTATTCAGCGCCTTATGAGCCTCAGACGGTATGGTTTATGCTTGGGTCTCGTGTGGTGAGTCTGGGTTGAGAATTTCGGTATTATGGCAAAAAAAAAAAGAAGTACCAATTCGCAGGTAAGTCAGAAGGAACTTGGATAAATAGGACAACTTCGTAGTAGATCGGATCGTTATGGTAAGAGATATGATTAGTTCTTGGGGTGTTCATGAGGCAACGAGTCTTTACAAGTGTTTCTTAGCAATGCTCTTGGATTTTTGGTGGCCGCATAGCTTGGTTGAGTTAGAAGGATTCAGTCTTGACGGTTTGGTGTTGTGCAAATGGGATTCAGATAGTTCCTGATGGTTTCTACCACGGTTAGAGATGCATATTTTCAACTGGCGTGAAGTGCAGGTGATGTATAGTGATTTTGCTTCTAAATGGGATCAAATGGGAAGTTGTTGTCCAATTGGGTGCGTAATTTTTTGTGGCTCGGAAGGGATCATGAAGTTCTCATATTCATCATACGATGGCATGGCGTATTCGGTATGTTGTGTAGAGTTGAAATTGTCATATGTAAGGTCACAGTTCAGTTCTAGAAGGAAGGTCAAAATTCCTAGACAACATCGGCAGTTTCAGGCGACTAGGTAGATGATATCACTATTAGGTGGCTTGATGAGGTTATACATTTCAGAAGGGGCAATGTGCGGAGTTAAGGGTACTTCATTGGTATTTCGACGCTCTCTTGTTGGATTCGACTGCTGATATTCAAGGTTGCTTGGTGGCACAGAAGAATTATAAGGGTATCCCTCGTGGAATGATTAATTATTAGAGGTGATATATATTCGAGCGGCGGAGATGGGATCGGATATGGCGATTCGTGCGCATGGACTTCGAGACTGAGAGTTCTCATAAACATGTTATTTTGTGGTAGTGAACTGTGAAGATGCGAGCAAAGCTAGTCAGATGTTAGGATGTACCATGATTCAGTCATTGTGAACTTCTCGGTGAGTTATCTATCTATTGTGGGTGACCAGTTGATTAAGACTTATTGGTATGTCCATATGAGTGTGTGTTCTGCATCGGGTCGGAATTGCTGACTCCGAATTTCTATTGTTAGGAGTGTACCATTAGATTGTGATTGAGTTTATTCATGTTCTGTAGTGATGTATGAGTTACGCTTCGGTGTTGCGAGGAGTTTTGATCATTGGTGATAGGCACATATGGTGCGGTTCTAATTGGGCTTTATAGCTAGATTTGAGTAAGGTAAGTAATTGGGTATTGCGGGATCGAGACGTATTGGTTATCTACTTTCTGATTCGTGTGGCATGGTATCTTCCAGTTTCCTCGTGGTTATGGAAATGCACTTTGAGTACTTGATGTCAAATTGCGCATGGTTATTGATTTTGAGCAAGGTAACTCGAAGTATTCCATGTGGACCAGTGTGTGGATGGGATCATGCATTTGTGATGACCCAAGGGGTCATTCTGTGAAATTAGACTCTGTTCTAGGCTTAATAGCCCTACAAAGGTTAATTTTAAATACCTCAATTTGCGTGCGCAGTCCGAGCGTGAAACCAGAAAGCTTTTATGTGAAAATATGAGAAATAGTAATTTCTAGAGTTAAAATTTTATTAAAATTGACTTTGGTAATCATTTTGAGTAAATGGACCCGGATTCGTGTTCTAACGATCCCGCGAGGTCCGCAGTAAAATATGGGACTCGAGCATATGCCCGAAAATGAATTCCGAAGTCTCAAGCCGTAGAAATCAATTTTTGAAAGAAATTGTTTTTGCTGAAATATTAATGAAATGAAGAAAGGAATTTATGTTTGAAACTGTTGGTATCGGGCCCGTATTATAGTTCTGGAGCTCGATACAGGTTTGTTATGATATTTAGGCCTTGCCTGCGAAATTTAGTGAAAAACGGAGTTCGTTTGACATGATTCGGACATCCGGCTGATAAATAGTGAACTTTAAGTGTTCTTGAGAAAAATAATGAGTTTTGAGATTTAATTCATAGTTTTACATGTTATTTTTATGATTTGATCGCACGAGTAAGTCCGTATGATTCTTTTAAACTTGAGTGCATTTTTGGTTTAGAGCCCTAAGGGCTCGGATGAGTTTCAAATAGATTTGAGTTGTATTGCGCTCGTTCTTTCTTATGCTTCGATGTTGTTTCTTCAAACATAACTGATATCATATTAAACAAATGGGTTCCAATTTCTGGTTTGAATAAAGTATTCGATCCGTATCATAATTATGGACCTGTAGCAAAAAGAATCGTCGAATTTGGACATCGTATGAGGATTTTATGGTCATTTTACTAAGGTTGTCAGATTTTTCAGGTTAACTACGAAATTGCCACTGACGGCGTATTAAAAATCTGCACTATTTGCAAATATTAAAACCTAGATATCTCCTTCATTATAAGGTCAAATTGAGTGATTCAAAAGCCTAACTTAACTAAAATTTCACAAGGAATACATAAGAGACACAAAAATCGGGTTTTGGGATTATTTGGCACGAGAAACGAGGTAGAATAGCTGGCAGAAAAATATATATAAAACGGGCAGACTTTTTCTTCTTCAAATTTTCGAACCCCACAGCCCTAGGAATGAATTTCTTCACCAAATATTACCCCCAAGTCATAGGTAATCAATTCTAAACTTTACTCTTTCAATTACTCATTGTTTTTCATCACTTTTAAATAAATAAAAACTAAGAATTTTCATGATAAAAATTGAGGGTTTGGGTAGAATTAGGGAATTTTGTAAAATCGAATCTTTACCTAAGATTGAGTTCGGATTTCGAAACTAATTATATATTTGGGTTTTTGGGTGAATGGGTAAACGTAATTTGGTCCGAACCCCGAGTTTAAACCAAGCGGGCCTGGGGTCGGATTTTTACTTTTTTTGAGAAAACTTAGGAAAAATTATAATTTTCAGTAAATATAGTTCCTTTAGCATTAATTAATGATATTAAGTTAATTATGGTTAGATTCGAGTGTATTAGAGGTGAATTCAAAGGGAAAAGTAATAATTGAGCACTGAGTGGCCAGCGAATTTGAGGTAAGTGTTTAGTCTAAGTTTAACTTGAGGGAATAGGAGTCCCCACTTGTTTGCTATGTGAAATGCATGTGTGTGGTGTATAGGTGAGGTGACGAGTATCTATGCACCACCAAATATTTTGTTAAACATGATCCCTTCCTCGTTCCCAAGTTAATTGATTCATGGCTAAATTGTTCTATGTTCATAATTGTTTCTACGATTACATGGCCTTATTCCGTTGTTGTTAAATATTGTTGTGGTTATTTTGGAAAGAATATTGGTTGTTTATTTGGTTCCCTTGTGGTACAAAGCGGTTCAGTAGTTTGGCATTTTTTCTACGAGGCACATGTATATTTATGTTCCTGTTGCTTTCATTTTTTGATAATATTGAGGAAGTTATGAGAATTGCAGTTTAACTGTCTTAGGACTGTTGAGGTTTACGTGGCTATTTGATTTCAATCGATTATTGCCAATTGTTGTTGCAAGTGTTTTAAAAGTGTTGGTTGTTCTCTTGATTCTATCATAGTACATAAAGATTGAGCTGGGTTGACAGCATTACGGTATTTACATTTATTCTGGTTGGTTTTATTCTAAAATGATATTGGTTGAAGCGTACGAGCTATACTGTTTTCTGTCTGCAGTTGTTGAAATAAAGGTGTTGTGAATGGCTTGGCCTGAACTGTGAAAGTTTTTGATGAATAAACAAAATTGATTGTGATAAGGGGGTTGTGATAAGCGTGGATAATTGATTGTGATACGGGTGAACAAATTGATTGTGATATTGTGAATAGGTGGGATCGGGTTGCACGTCGCAACAAGACAATGATAAAGGAGAATATGCATGTTTTACTGTTCATAAATAAAGGTTGGAACACTCATTGTTTTATTGTCATTATTTCGTATCCTGCTTTTACTGTTATTTTAAGTGAAACTTGTTCTGTTTACAATTGTTGAGACATAAATATTGTGAAAGGCTTTGACTTGAATTGTGAAATTATGAATAAATTGTATGATATGTCCGGTAGGATAGGGTTGCACGCCGCAACAAGGAGTGATAAGGGTGGACAGATGGGATCGGGTTGCACGCCGCAACAGGAGTAATAAGGGTGATATATTTAGGGAGGAGCAATAAGAGTGGACAGGTGGGAGCGGGTTGCACGCCGCAACAAGGAGCGATAATGGAGGACATTTATATTTTTACTGAATTTCAAAGAAAAACAAAGATTTGAAAACTTACTATTTTTCATATTTTGGCACTACTTTTATTTAAAGTTAAAGTTTGGAAACATGGAAATTATTTGAGAGTTAGATATAGCTGAGGCCTGAAAAAGGCGGCTAAGTTATTTCATTGTTGTTTCCGTACTTAATTATTTGTTTAGATTTCCTTCGTGCTTTATATTTATTGTCTCAGTTATATTTTTGTTGTTCGTGTAGAATTATTTTATTGTGTTATCTTATATATTATTGTCACAAGTTATATGTTTTTAAAGCCCCGTCGTAGCCTCGTCACTACTTCGTTGAAGTTAGGCTCGGCATTTACTCAGTACATGGGGTCGATTGTACTGATATTACACTCCTGCACTCTTTTGTGCAGATCCAGGTACTAGCCAGCACTAGAGATTTTTAGAGCAGCCATCTATTTATTCGGAGACACGAGGTATATCTGCCGGTGTTCGCAGATCCCGAGAGTCTTCTCCTATTTTCATAAAATTGTTTTAGTATATTCTGAACAGTTACACTATTTCTTTCAGCCCAGTGTTTGTAGTATTCTTTAGTAGTTCCCGAATTGTGACATCAGGCTCTGAGTAGTTCTAGATCTATTATATGATTAGTTCGTTGTTCGTTTTTATTCAATTGTTTATTATTTTATCTTTGGAAATCATTTATATTAAATTTACTTTAAATTTATTTATTGATGCATAAGAAAATAATCAAAGTAAATTAGATACTCGAATTCCAACATTGACTTGCCTAGCAAGAGTGGTGTTAGGCGCCATCACGATCCCTAAGGTTGGGAATTTGGGTCGTGACAGCATTGTAGCGGAGTTATGTGGGGGTATGATCCTTGGTGTCAGATTTGTGTGTTTTGACTTCTCGATGAGTGTCAGGCTCTTAGCATGGTGTTGTGACAGTAATTGTTAATGGCGGGATGGTCCTCTCGTGTGAATATTTATATAATTTGATTACAATGGGATGTTGCTATTGAGTGCACAAGTTGCACAAGTCATGACTTTGAATTGTATTGATGTGTCATGTCATCAGAGTGGTCGTGTTGGATGAGAAGGGGTCTTTGGACCTAGAATGAATACTGTCATAATTGACTACAACATAGTTGGAAGGATAAATATCGGGAGTCGGCTTAGAAATCTGCTATAATTCCTATTTTGGAAGGGGGAGCTTCATGTCTGACTGATCGGACGAATGGTTGCTAGTTTCTACGTGTTTCTTTCATCATCGGCACCTTATGAAAGTATTAAAGCGAGGCTTTGCTTGATAATAGGTTATTTACTGGTATTGGGTTGTTTGAGCAGCTATTGTGATTAGGAGTTATCGCTATGGGTGTTTGAGTAATGGGGTATATTATGTTATTACATCTTGGGTTACGTATATGTCTTGATTCAGCGTGTTCAGACTTATTCAGTTTAGAGTTGTGGAATTTTGATCTTGTAAATCATTTCAGAAGTGGGAAATTAGTTCTAAGTTTTATGGGCCAGGTTGGATTTTGAAATTTCAATGGTGTTGTGCTATCGAACCTATATGGGATAGGGTGACGTGGGATCACCCCCGAGTATGTGCATGGTGAGGTTACGCGGCAGTTTGATGGTGTTAGAGAACAACTCTTGTCATGTTCGAGGACGAACATATGTTTAAGTGGGGAGAATGTAACGACCCGACCGGTTGTTTCGAGAGTAATAGCCTCGTTTCTCCCATTCCAGCTTCATTATGTTGTGTTAGATTGGTTAGCTCGGGTTCGGAGCGATTATTGGAAGAGAAATGAGACACTTAGTCTCTTAAATTGGCTTAATAGTTAAAAAAGTCAACTAGGAGTTGACTTAGTGGTAAACGACCACGGAATGTATATTTTATGGTTCGGATAGCTTCGTTAGGTGATTTGGGATTTAGGAGTGTGTTCATAATGTGGTTATGATGTCCGGAGTAGAATTAGGCTTGAATTGCGAAATTGAGTTTTTGGCGATTTTTGGTCGGCAGTGGAAAATTAGCTATCAGGGTCGGAATGGAATGAATGGAATTCTGAAAGTTTGAGCAGGTTCGTAGTGTCATTTTGGACGTGTGTGCAAATTTTCAGGTCATTCGGACGTGTTTTGGTTGGTTTCTGCATCATTGGCGAAATTTAGAAATTTCAAAGTTCATAGGCTTGAACTTGATGTGATTTTAGAGTTTTTGCGTTGTTTTGGTGTTCCGAAGGCTCAACTAAGCTTGAATAAGGTTATCGGATTTGTTGGTATTTTTGGTTGAGGCCCCGAGGGGCTCGGTATTGATTTCGGATGATTAACGGAGGTTTGGGCTTGTAAATTTGTTGGTGCCATTTTACTGGTGTGACCGCACTTGCGGATGGGGAACCGCAGGTGCGGGCCTGTAGAAGTGGAAAGGAATCCGCAGATGCGGAATTTGGGCATCTCAGTGAGGGACCGTAGATGCGGACGTGGTACCGCACCTGCGGAGTCGCATGTGTGGAAATGGAGTAGCAGGTGCGGAAATTGGACTTAAGTCATTTTTTGCAGGTGCCCACCTGAGAACGCTGGTGCGGGTCCGCAGGTGCGGAAAATCTTCCGCATGTGCGGATTAGCTGGGCAGGAAGTATAAAAATGTGCCTCCGCGAATTTTTGGCATTTCTCATAACTTTTACATGCAGGTTGAGTCATTTTGAGAGCAATTTGGAGAAGGATTCGAGGGTCTTCGGTGGAGGTAAGTTTCTCGGACTATGAACTCTATTCTATGTTATTATGTGACGGATTAGGCTTGGAATTAGATAAATTTAATGGCATAAATTGGGGGTTTAGGGTTTGGGAAATTGAGGCTTATAATTAAGGAATTTAGGGGTCAATTGTGGTCGGATTTTGATGCATTTTATATGTATAGACTTGGGAAGGATAAGGATTCTTGTGACACGATTTTTATCGAATTCTGAGAAGTGGGCCCAGGGCTCGGGTTTGGCCAATTTCGGGAATTGTGCCTAAAATTGATAGTTTTCGATTTGGCCTTGTTCATTTAGCGTATATTGATGATGTTAATCTTGTTTTTGTTTGATTCGGAGCAATCGGGAGCCGATTCGAGGGGCAAGAGCATCACGGATTAGTATTTTGGCCCGGGTTGAGGTAAGTAATGACTATAAATCTTGTCCTGAGGGTATGAAACCCCAGACATCGTGTTTTCTCTCTATTTTTAGAGTGGCGCACATGCCGGATGACGAGTGTATGGCGTGCACTGATTTGTGGATTTGGACTTGGTCCTTCCCGTGGCAACTATTGAGTTGTATATTTACTTTTAAATCATATGTTAAAACGTGTTTAAAGACTATTGTTATATTTGGGCTGTAAGCCATGTTTGGGGCCTTGTGCCGACTTGTTTGGACCACTTGGGGGCATTTTACTACTATTTCCTCACTGTGTTGACTTATGATTTACACTCAGTCATGTTATGTTTAACTGATTCGAAACTCAGCCTTATTTACACTATTTTGAGATATAAAATGATATTTTTGGGTCAAGTACCCCGTTTTACTAATACGGCCGAGGGGCTTTTGAGAGTTGCTGACTAAGTGAGCCCGAGGGCCTGATTGCGAGGATATGATATTCCACGAGGTGGATAGATATTAGTGCTTGGGCTGTAGGAGCCCCTCCGGAGTCTGTACACACCCATAGTGAGCGCAGGTACCTACTGAGTGCGAGTGTCGAGTGCCGAATGCAGAGCGCCGAGTGACGAGTGATTGGGAGGTATGAGTGACTGTGAGGTTGCCTAAGAGGCTGATTATGAGTGACTGTGAGGTATGCCCGAGGGGCTGATTCTGATTGATGTTATGCCTGGGGGGCAGCTTCTGATACATGTTTTGCCCGAGGGGATTTTTATGATTCTTATCATTTTTACACTAAACTTCTTAAAAGTTATGTTGAAACTGTTGGAAAGTGTATTTCCAAATGATTTTTATTGAAATCGGCTTTTAAGCGTGATGATTTAACGTATAAACTTTTGGAAAGAAAGTTTGTGCTTATTGTGAAATGATGATTTGATTTTTTTCATTACTAATGAGTTTGCGTACTCACATTACTCCCTGAACCTTGTATGCAGATCCAGGTAATAGGGCAGAGTGAGTTGTGTATCTGTACCAGAGACTTCTCGGAGATTTTGCGAGGTAGCTGCACGCGTCCGAAACCCTTCTCTCTCTCTCTCCTGCTTACTATTATAGAGTTTATTTTCCAGAGTTGTATATTTTCTGTAGATTCTCATGACCAGTGACTCTGGGATCTCGGGATTGTATTTGATATTCGGTGTAGCTTTATCTATTTTAAAAATGTTTAAAAAGAAACCTTTATGGGTTATCAGTTTAGTAATGATATAAATGGAAGATTTTTACGATTTGAGTGTGGTTTTGGCTGGCCTAGTTCCACGATAGGCGCCATCATGACTGGTTTAGATTTGGGGTCGTGACATAATATCACGAACCGTTTGATTTTCGGGAAACTTAACTTACAAATATATAACATATCCAAAATGAAAAATTTAATGCCTTAAGGATAGTTTCAGATAATAGTTCGAAATCAATACTAGGTTCTGACACGGCGAAGATTTCAGATTTGCGCGACCTCACCAAAACTTTTGTATCTTGATGTAGGAACGCCGAAATCACGAACTGCTTGATTTTTTTGGAAACTTAACTTAAAAATATATAACATATCCAAAATGAAAAATTTAATGCCTTAAGGATAGTTTCAGATAATAGTTCGAAATCAATACTAGGTTCTGACACGGCGATGATTTCAGACTTGCTCGACCTCACCGAAACTTTTGTATCTTGATATAGGATGTCGAAATCATGAACCGTTTGATCCATTGGAAACTAAACTTCAAAATCTAAAACATATCCTAGATATAAAATTTAATACCCTAAGGATAGTTTCAGATAATAATTCGAAGTTGACTTTGGTTTCTAATATGCCGATAGTTCAAAATTAGTGCGACTTCACCAATTTTTTTTGTATTTCGGTGTGGAAGCCTTGAATCACAAGATGTTTTTCTTGCTATCAATCAAAATCCATGATTTAAATTCTCACCAAAAATCTTGGGTTCAAGTCTCACTGAATTTAAGATGTCGTGGAGGCTCGCCAAAAAAACAAACTTGAAGGTTTTGGCGAACGTGAAGGCATAACGGATCCCCAGACTTCTAAATGCTTGGCAGCCCCATTGGGCGTGCTAGACTTTGTAGACACCAATTTACCATAACGGCTTGCCCCCTTTAAATCAAATGGGATCCAAAGTTTAACAAAAGAACGGTATCCCAGCTCGATTTTCAAATACTGATTGAATGAATTACAATTCATCGTACATCATTTCGACAACGATCGGGAGATTATGTATCTTTCGAACTTATGCGACTGAACCTAGAATGAAACTCTAAGCTGCCTACGTACCTTGGTGAAGAGGATCAAGTCATACCGTAGTTCAGAATGCGTAATTTTCTTTTTATTTTTATTTATTTATTTGTTTTGGTCCTAATTTTTTCCTAGGCCGCCTCTTTCGAGGTTTTCAACCTAGCAGACCTTTTCTTGTGGGCCGTACGCAGTTTAGATTTAGGCGGGCCAGGAGTATTGGAACATGCAGTTTAGGCTCCTACGTCAAGGAGCGTTGCAACTTCAAGGATAATACTTCTTCAGAAACTTGCCAATTGATAGGGTTGATTCTTATGCCATCTGCATCAACCAGCTTGTAAGCCCCACTTGAGTAAGCTTCTTGTACGACATATGACCCATCCCATTTTGAAGTGAACTTCCCTACAGGTTTATGGGAAGTAATAATGGGTCTTTGTATGGCAAGGACTTGATCTCTTACCTAAAAGGAACTTAGGCGAACTCTTTTATTGAAGGCGCGAGACAATCTAGCTTGATAACATTCAAGACTCTGTTGAGGTTCCAGCCTTTTCTCATTAAGAGCCTCCAACTCTGCTAATCGAAGTCAAGCATTTTCTTCATCAGTGATTCCTTCTTGAACAGCTAATCATAATAAATTTATTTGACGCTCAAGTGGCAAGACAAATTCAACTACATAAACGAGTAAATAAGGGGTCGCTTGTGTTGGTGTGTGGTGAGTTGTCCTATATTCCCACTGAGCTTCCTCCATATGGTCATGCCAATCCCGTTTGGATTTGGAGACGACTTTCTTTAACAAGTTTCATAGAGTCTTGTTGAATGCCTCGACTAGTTACATTGCTTGAAGCAAAAAAGTTCACAAATCTTGTTCATCAACCTACTGTCGAACGGCTTGCCATTATCCGTTATTATGTAACGAGGAATGCCAAAGCAATAGATAATGTTTACTCGGATGAAACTTGCAACATTTTCCTTCTTTACCTCCTTAAGAGCAACAACTTCAGACCATTTTGAGAAGTAGTCAGTTGCAACTAAGATGTATAGGTGCCCACCAGAGGACTTTAGCAATGGTCCAATAATATCCAATCCCCAATCGCCAAACGACCTGGAAGCAACAGTCGGATGCAGCACTTCAGAAGGTTGGTGAATAAAATTCGCATGGAATTGACAAGACTTGCATCTTCGAGCGTAGTCCAAGCAATGTTTTATCATCGTCGGCCAATAATATCCCATCCTTTTTATATGGAAGTGGAGCTTTGTTCCAGATTAGTGCGACCCACATAACCCAGAATGTGCCTCTTGCAAAGCTTGGACTGCTTCTTCTTCCCCTAAGCATCGCAAGAGTACTCCCTCGAACGACATTTTGTATAGAGTATCTTTGTAATAAAGGAAGCGAGGTGCACGACGACGGATTTCAGTCCTTCTCCTCGAATTTTCTGGCAGTATCCCATAGCATAAGTAGTCAATAATGGGTTGTTGCTATTCTTCTTTCTCAACTTCAAAAACAGCGACAAGATGCTTGAGTTCATTTTCTTCACCTTCAGCCTTATTTGGCAGCGGTACTACCCATTTTTGGCAGACAGTAACTTGCGCTTGATCAGGCAGGGTTAATGATGAAACTAGGGCAGCTAAAGCATCAGCCTTCTTATTTTCTTTCCTTGGCACATGCTGAATAGTCACATCACCGAGTCACCCCATTAACTTTTTAGTGTAATCATGATATGGGCATAGTTCAGGCTTCTTGACTTCGTAACCACTTAGAAGCTGATTGACCACTAAGTAAGAGTCACCAAGTACTTGCACTTGCAACTGCTTCATTTGATAGCCATTTCAAGCCCAAGTATTAGTGCTTGATACTTAGCGACATTGTTAGAGCAGAGTTGCGTCAACGTAAAAGAGTAGGGCAAAACTTCACCTTGAGAAGTGACAAATACTACACCAGCTCCCCCACGATGTGCAACACCATCAAAGTACATCTTCCATGGAGGTAGAACATCAATGACCATTGCATCCTCATCAGGTAGTTCGTCAGTTAGCTCCCAGTCATCAAGTATCGGATGATCTGCCATGAAGTCTGCCAATGCTTGTTCTTTTACAGCCTTTTGAGGGATGTACAAAATCTCAAATTGTTGAAATTGGAGGTACCATCTCGCTAGTCGATCACTAAGAATAGGTTTTGATATCACGAACTTGATGGGATTTGCTTTAGAAACTGGACGAACAACATGAGCTTGAGAGTAGTGCTTCAACTTTTGAATTGAGAAGACTACGCCAAACACAACCTTTCAATTGGCGAATAATTCAGCTCGTTTAGTGTCATCATCCTGCTCAAGTAGTAAAGAGAGTTTTCTTTCCCCTCACTATTTTATTGATCCAACAGCGCTCCAACAAACCTTTCTTGTGCTGAAATGCATAGTATCAGCGGCTTCCCAAGTATAGGGGCTGCCAAAATTGGAGGCTTCATCAACTATGTTTTAATACTTTCAAAGCCATTGCTACAACCTTGGTCCTATTTGAAAGGAACAACTTTCTTCATGAGGTGACTAAATGGTTGGCACCTCCCAGTTAGGTTTGAGATGAATCTCCTAAGGTATTCTAGCTTTCCTTGCAGACTTTTTAAATCATGAATATCCCGAGGCTCCAGCATTTTCAAAATTGCATCTACCTTGGCTTGATCAATTCAATCCATCGATGCCGGACAATGAAACCCAGGAACTTTCCGGAGGTAACTCCAAAGGTGCATTTCAATGGATTCATCCTAAGTTGGTATCTCCGGAGCAACTCAAACACCATTCTCAAGTCCTTCAAGTGATCTCTCTTCTCTCTTGATTTTACCACCAAGTCGTCAACATAGCATTCGACATTCTTGTGGAGAAAATCGTCGAAAATATTTTGCATAGCCCTTTGGTAAGTAGCACCAGCGTTCTTCAAGCCAAAAGGCATTATCCTATAGCAATAAATACCCTTGGGGGTGCGGAATGTAGTAAGCTCTTCATCTTTTTGTTCCCTAAAAATTTGGTTATAGCCTGACAAACCATCCATAAACGACATATCCTCATACCCAGTAGTAGTATCGATCATCAACTCTAGAATAGGAAGCAGGAATTCATATTTGGAACACGCATTGTTGAGATCCCTGAAGTCGACGCACAATCGAATCTGGCCATTCTTCTTCCTTAGAGGGACAATACTTGAAACCCACGTTGGGTATTTAACTTCCCGAATAAATCCAGCTTCAATGAGTTTTTTAACTTCAGTTTCAATTAGGGGAACCAAGTCCGGCCTAAAATGCCTTTTAGCTTGCTTAACAGGACGAGCGCCATTCTTGACCGCAAGGTGATGGACTGCCACTTTCGGGTCCAAGCCAGGCATTTCTTTGTAACTCCAAGCAAAGACATCCCTAAACTCCTTGAATAACTCGATATAAGTTCTTTCTTCATCAACTTCTACTAAAGCACCCAGGTAGGTAGGTCTTCGTTCTTCATCAGTGCCAAGGTTAACTTCTTTTAATGCATCAATTGTTGCCTTCACCCCTTCTTCAAGTTCCGGGGGAGCATCATTCTCATCTTCATATTCTTGAGGGTCCCCATCATGGAAGGATATGTGATAACACGGTGAATCATCGTCCAATTTCTCATCATCCTCCATTAGAGATAAAACAGTATGCTCGCTTTATGCAGTAACAGGATACGGAGAACCCACACTTTCTTCATTTTCATCACGTTCTTTAGTGTAGACCACGATGTATGGCTTAACCTTCAGTACTTCATCAGACAAAACCATGACTTTTGTTTGTCGCTTCATTCTAAAAGGAACCAAACTTTGGAAATCTTTAGAGATCTTCCGAATTTTAGGCGCAGCGGGTGTTCTTGTATTTCGATAATTTCTCTAGAACTTATTCCCCTTCTTTAACGAACCCAATCTCTCAAATACAGAAGTTGTAACAATTGATTTTCCAAGTCGATCAAATACGGAAGGTCTATTAGAAGCAGAAAATTCGTCTTCTCCAGTGATATAATTGCTACTCGCCCTTCTTATTGAGATGCGCAGTGGTGACGGTTGCTTGTATCCCAAACCTTCACGTGGTTGCCCCATTGCAGCTTTTGATGGGATTTTATCCATCCTTTTCAAATATCTTGTAAGCGTTAGGGTCAAAAATTTCATCCGTTCGCTTCGTAGGAAGTGCCACAATCTGCAACCGATTTTGGGCTACAAACCTTGCAAGCGGCTTCGAGCACAACTTTACTGCCTCAATTCGTTTTACCGGAAGAGTTAACTCCTTTAGCGTGTTAGTTTGTAGATTAGATGATTCTCCCTCGCCTTTCTTCATTTTAGGGACATATTGGAGCGCAGGACTTACTTTCTTTCCATAAGACACAATATCCCCTTTATGAGATTTTTTTGCGTTGGCGTGTACCTCCTCAGTAATAGCTTTGGATTTACCAACAGTCACCTCAGCTCTTTTAGTTATGGTCTCTTCATTCTTTCTTGTTATGTCGTCATAAACTTTAAGCTCCTTCACAATACGGTTCTTCATGATAAACTTTGCATCGGCGAAGTGTGACTCTGCAACGGTGAATGGCTCATCATCATCAACTATCTTCTTCTCGACTTCACCCTCGTAGTATTTTAAACATTGATGGTAGGTAGATGGAACTACTTTATTCTCATGTATCCAAGGCCTTCCAAGAAATACTTTGTATGAAGTCTTCGCATCGATCACATGCAGCCATGCACTTGATTGTATATCTTCAATAGTGATTCCCAGCCTCATCACGCCTATGGCTCTTTTCCCTCCTTGGTTGAATTCTTGGATCATCACACGACTTTCTGAGAGTTCATTAATGGGAATACCAAGTTCTTGCATAGTGCGAATTGGCAAAATGTTCACTAAGGATCCTCCATCAACGAAAATTCGATTTAACCTTTCATCACGCATATAGCCAACTAGGTATAATGGGCGGTTATGAGGAGTGTCACCTAGAAGGTCGTCATTTGTGAACGTGACTTTTTCCTCACAAACTTCTTGAGGAGTAGACTCGATAAGCTTTTCCGAAGATGGTACCAACGGTAGGTCATCACTCTTTTCTTTCCCTTCATCAGTATGGAAACAAAAGGCATCAATACTCGTCCCATGGGAAATCTTCGTGCGAAACCAACTTGGTAAAAACTCCTCCAAGGTCACCGGATGTAGTGGCTTTTAAGGGTGATGCACCTCCACTTTTGCTTTCTTTTCATTCTTAATTGGATTCCATCTCCTAGGACTTTTCACCATTATTTTCCTTATTGGTTGTTCCATTGATCCTTCTCGTGGGCTCCTTTTGTGGCACCTACGACGAGTCACCAACGTCCAACCTTCATCGTCCTCAAGTTGACCATCTTCAACTTTGTAGTTCTCCAGTAATTCTTCATCTTTACTTTCTTTAAAACTACATAATTTGTCTAGACTGAATGAGCCAAATGTGATAGAGACTTGGTTTGCGCTTGCTTTCTCATCTTCAAGCACGATCTTCTTTTCATGTCCCAAGTCCATAACTTTGTCCTTGAAGACAAAGCACTTCTCCAGAGGGTGGCTCACAAGTCGATGATATTTGCAGTAATTTGGGTCATCAGTTTTCCCAGCTTCATTTGGTCACTTCATCTCCTGAAGCTCAATGAGATTTAACTCGAGGAGTTCTTCAAAAATAGCTGGCACATTAGAATCCAAAAATGGGTACTCTTTCTCTTGCATTTCTTTTAGAGTCAACTTTCCACTTGGCTTACCTTGAAACAAAGTGGATTTCATACTCTGCTTATTGCTCACCTTCATCGTGAACTTCACAGGTGATGTGTTGACATTCATAGCTTCTTTATTTTCAGATCTTGGTACAAACTTGATCCATTTTCTGGCTTCTTGCTTGTCGTTCCCTTTGCGAGGTTCATAGATGGGCACTCTTTCATTTCCAGCAGAGGCCATGCTCAATTCCATGTCATGGGCACGAGTTGCAAGTTCTTCAAATCTTCTAGGCTTGATACCTTGCAAGATGTAGCACAATACCCTAGGCATACCTTGGATGCACATCTCTATGCCAGAAGCTTCACTAAGCCTGTCTTCACAGTTAAGGCTTGCATTCCTCCAACGATTGATAAAGTCGATAACTGGTTCACTCTGACGTTGACGAGTACTTGAGAGTTCTATCATACTCACAGTACGTCTGATGCTATAAAAGCGATTGAGGAATTCTTGCTCTAGTTCATCCCATCTATCAACAGATCCAGCCTCGGGGTCCGTGTAAAAATAAAAAGCATTTCCTTTTAATGAGCGGACAAACTACTTGATGAGGTAATCTCCATAAGTCCCAGCATTGTTGCATGTTGTTGGTTGATTTCCCAATGCACACGCAAGTGTACGTGGTCGACAAGTAATATAGGATTTTAAGTCCAGATATCGTACCCACAGGGACTTGTGATTAACTATCCACTAAACTAAACTCAAACAAATATTTAACTAGAATTAATCTAAAATAGTAAATCAAAAGATTAAATAGACAACTAACTTAAAGATGAATTCAAGGTAAATTGATATTCTAGAGTTATGGGTTGTTAAACAATCACGTTGAGTTTTCGACCTAAATCTTCTAATCAGGTTTATTGATTGACGAGGTTAATATTGCTCGTAGCCTTCTCCCGAAGTACAACTCGCCTATTCAAG